>PVJI01002864.1:0-65993 GCA_004026765.1 Micronycteris hirsuta
GTGTTCCAAGTCATGAAAGGCAAGGACCTACATCCAAGAATACTCTATCCAGCAAAGATTTCATTTAGAATGGAAGGGCAGATTAAGTGCTTCTCAGATAAGGTCAAGTTCAAGAAGTTCATCACCACCCAGCCTTTATTGTATGAAATGTTAAAGGGAGTTATATGAGGTATGGAGGAATATCAACAGGGGAGTGGTAAGGGGAGAGGGTGGGAATGGGGCACAGAACAAGTAGCATAAATGGGAGGTAGACAACAGACAGGGGGAGGTTAGAATAGTATAGGAAGTGCAGGAACAGAAGGACTTACGTGTATGACCTATGGACAAAACTAAAGGGAGGGGAAAGGGGGGGTAAAGGGGTAGGGGGTGAGAAGGGGGGAAAGTGGGACAACTGTAACAACATAATCAATAAAATATAGTTAAAAAAAAAGAACTTATATGCATAACCCATGGACATGAGCTAAGCGGGGGAGGGGGGGGATGCTGGGAGGAAGGGGTTACAGGGAAGAGAGGGGCCAAAGGGGAAATATGGGACAACCGTAATAACACAATCAATAAAATATACTTTCAAAAAAGTTACATAATGAAGTGTGACTGGTCATCATCCAGACCTAAGATATGTACTAAAATTTATCATTGCTGGATATTAAAGAATCACATTTACAAGTTTGCAAGGATATGTATAGAAGTAACCTCAGTGCCAAAACCAAGCAACAATCTAAATGTCCATCAACAGAGGAATGGTTAAATAATTTACAGCATATAATCATATAATAGAACACTATGAAGCTATTAAAATATGATGAATCTTTATATATTTACATGGAAGGACAGCATTCTCTGTCTGTCTGTCTGTCTCACACACACATAGACACCCCTCACTTCAGTAATTCCAAACTGAATGCAGTTCTTCACAGACACTTGCATTTGCACAGGCTGTTCCATCTGAACATCTCCGCCCTCCTCACTGGACCGATTTCTACCCATTCCTCAAGACTCATCTCAGAGTAACATCTTCCTAAGGAAGCACTTCCTGACTCCTGGCTGGGTAGGACAGGTGCTTAACGTTTGTTGAGTCGATTAAAGAAAAGATACCTACATTTTCTATATTCTAGAACCCAGCCTGAAACGTCATTCTAAAAATTAAGTAGTATCTACTCTCTCTTGCCCGCACATCCAACGTAATTTGTATGCCGCAAGTTCAACCACTGATATGGAACTATGGTCTTTCCCTAGTGATCTTAAACAACATCTACTTGGAAATGTGTTCAGTGAAAAATAACTTTTTAAACTGCTTTATTGAGAGATAATTAGCACAGCATACAATTGGCCCATTCAAATGACACAACACAATGTTTTCTAACATATCCACAGGGAGACTTACTTTTTTTCACAACATTACAAACAGTCCCCCGAGTTTGGAAACCATCAATTTGTGATTACTGTGAGATGTAACGCAGGGTGGTTAAAACGAAGTGAATGCTGCATCTTACATAATTGGCTTAAAATATTTCCTTAAGAAAATCCATCTGGGGACCATGTTCGGGGCTTTACAGGAATAGGAAAGAAACCTGTACTACTCTAAATCTCCTTAAATGTTAAACAAGGAAAGGCATCTCTAGGGCTCAAAAATATTTGTTGAGTGAATAAAATTTCCAACTACTAAATATTTCCAAATGGATACCATCTAATTCTTTGCATAAAATATAAAACATGCTCTGAATGGAACAAATTACTTACTGGTTACCCGTAACTTCCTCAATTCCTATTAATGGCGCCAGTAGTTCCCTCCTGGTCATTTCTGACACTTGACTCTCTCCTTCATTCTATCATATTCTCTATGTTTACTTGTAATTTCACAACTGTAAATCACACTCAGGACAATTCCCCTCCATTTATTCAGCCCAACTGAAACTTTCCTAAAGTTAGTCTCTTAATGTTTTGATGCATGTGGTGTGCATTCAAAATCTGTCTCAGTCCAAACTCAGTTCACAACACAAACGGGGTCTACTTCATCATGTCAAAAAAAAAAAACAAACCCAACTTTTATTAAGATAGCCTTTAATAAAAATTTTAAAAGATGCCTCTGGAAGGAGACACAAACATCTACAATCTTGTGTCTTTCTCCCTAATATTTATTATTGTTATCTAAAACTAAATCTAACTTTCCTTATCTCCAAATTCTGATTAGAATGCTAATGCAACCCTGGAGACTCCCTTTCCATCACATAACTTTCAGGGACTGTATTTATTTTTGGCAGTGCAAATCGGTTAGCCATTCAGACATTTGCTCTCTCTTTTTCTTTCAGGTAGTATAAAAAGATAATGAATACGTCTTACAACTTAACAGAGTGTTAATATGTCATGATTATTCTCTGTGATAAGTTCTATATATTTGTATAAGATTTTTCTGCCTTTTGCTATTATTACACCCAGGATTTACTACTTAGGTGTTTCCCAAAATTTATATTCAAGTCCCTATTTTTAGCTTGATTAGGCATCGTAAATGTAGATTGATTAAAGAGTTAGGTGAGGCTTTAATTGAGGCATTAGAAATTTATCAATCTGATGTGAAAACCATGAACATGCCCTAAAACCAAGGAGAAAGAGAACAACAATGACAATGGAAGTGTCTGGATTTTTTTAGTGCTCTGAAAACAAACAAACAAACAAACAAACAACAAACAAACCAGATTACTGAAATTAGAGGAGGCCAAACAGCCTGCAACTGTACTTGCAGAAGTCTGTTCTTGCTGGCAAAAGCCTGAATTTAACTCAGCTTTTATGAATCACCTTTAATACACAGAGCATCCTTTTTCTCTTTCAGTTACACACGTAAGTGCCTACCAGTAAACAATTTTTAGGTAATCCAACCTCCCAACCCCACCACAGATTTTAATTAACTTTATAACAGGTCAGGAAATAACATAGAGAAGCAGCACCATGCTTAGAAGAGTCCTTAGGAGAAAGCACGAGTTTCTGAAATTGTGTTACTCTGTAACAGCAATTTAACAAAATCCCCGTGGACACTATGGCGGCTTCGTGCTTCTTCCGCAAGACAGACCAAAACGCTCGCCCCGCCACGATCTCCGAGAGGTTGTGGGGAGGCAGAGGTGCCAATCTTTTAAATTTTGGAGATTTCCACAGAAAGCAAACAAGAGTGTCGCTTCAGGATCAGTTCTGAGAGCCTTCATCCCATCTACTGCTTGCCAGTGCAACACCTACACTTGCGTTTCTCTGACCCTGCACTTTCTTGGAACTCTCCAAGGTTCTGACCCCTATTGGTGGTCTAGGGACCCAGAGAGTCCATGGAAAACAAGGTAGGCTCTGTGGTTCTCTGCCATTTCTAAATTTTGATTCTAACACCTTACCCCTACTTTGACCACACTCTGACCATTTCATCCCATCCCTGATCTGCATCGGCCTCACGGCACTCCTGCTGCATCTCCAAATCCTACTAAAATTCCTATAGTATCTGGATCTACTCATTTCCTCCTTGTTTCAACCATTCTCCCAAGTCCACACTTGCAGAAAAAAAACTTCAGTGAATTGTGGGAGAAGAGTCAGATTTAATTTAACAGTAATTTGTTTGGTTAGATTTAGAACCAGTGAAACTGGAGAAAAATATTTCTTTCAACACTTTATATATTTTTTTATTCCACTTCTTGTTTTCATGGATTCTGAGAAACTATATGTTATTCTTTGTTCCCCTACAGGTAAGGTATTTTTCCTCTGGCTTCTTTCAATATTTTTTTCTTTATCTTTGATTTTCCACAGTTCCAATACCATATACCTAGGTACAGTTTTTTGAGGGGCATTTATCCTACTTGGTGTTCCTCGAGCTTCCTGGATATATGGTTTGGTGTTTGATATTAATTTGGGGAAGTTCTCAGTTATTATTGCTTCAAATATTGGTTCCATGCCTTGCTTGTGCTTGTTCTCTGCCTCCTTCCCCATTACACATATTATACCCTTTGCACTTGTGAGGTTTTGGATATTCTGTTCCATTATTTCCACTTATTTTTTCTTTGCTTTTCAGTTTGGAAGTTTCTACTGACATATCCTCAAGCTCAGAGATTCTTTCCTCAGCCCTGTCCAATATTAGGAAGTTCACCAAAGGCATTCTTGTTAGCGTTTTTGCTCTCTACCTTAGACTCTCTCTTGGAATTTCCAGCTCTGTTTATATTACTCATCTGTTCTTGCATGTTGTCTACTTTTCCCATTAGATAGTCCTTAGCACATTAATTGTAGTTGTTTTAAATTCCCACTTTTGATATTCCTAACATCCCTGTCTTATTTAAGTCTGATTTTGATGTTTGTTCTGTTTCTTTAAATTGTGTTTTCTGCCTTTTGATGTGCCTGGTAATTTTTTGTTGAAAGTCAGAGATGATGTATGGGGTAAAGGAACTCTGATAAATCGCCTTTTGAGGTGTGGTGGTGAGGTGTGGGAGAAAGGGAAGCATTCTATAGTTCTAAAAGTCACAGAAGCATGAAGTCGCCCACCCCCATGGCTAACCCCCCGTCCCTGGAGTTTTTAACACTGAGCTTCCAACAACTCATCATCCAGATTTCCCTGCTCCAGTACTGGCTCCGGCAGAGGTTTCTGCTGTGGGCTCCTGCTCTGGTAAGATGTGAGTCTCTGTGTTTGCCCGTCTGTCTCTCCAATTTGGGGGGTAGCAGTTTGCCCTGTGACTGCTGATATTTTAGTTTGTTCAGTTTATTTGTTGTTAGGATGAGGTGATTATTTCCAAACTCCTTACATACCAGGATCAGAAAACAGAAACAAATATTTCAAATGTATATTCCTAAGATCATTTCCTCTCTCCCAGAATGAAGCCCCCAGGCCAGGGAGGAAAATGGAAGAGATAATGGTAAGGTGATGAGCAGCAGTGAGAGTCCCCCTATTCCAATCATCCCCGTCAGAACCGTGCCCAACAGTGAGGCCACTGTGAGCAGGGAAACAAAAGGCAGTTTACAACATTCTGACTCCTATCCCATTTCTCTAACAGGAGGGGTGGGGGGGTGGTGGTGGGTGTGTGTGTGTAAACTGGAGACTATCATGCTAAGTGAAACAAGTCAGTCGGTAAAAGACAAATACCATATGATCTCACTTATAAAAGGAATCTAATGAACGAAATGAACTAATCAGCAAAACAGAACCAGAGGCATGGGAACACAGAACAGAATGGCAGCTGTAAGAGGGGAGCAGGGAATGGGGCACTGTTCGAAGGAAGGTGAGGGGATAGCTGAGGAAAATATACGAAGGACTCGTGGACATGGACATGGGGTGAGGACTGACTGGAAGTTAGGGGGCGTGCTCGTTGGAGGGGGGGCAAAAGGGGCAATAATTGGAACACTAACAACAACAACAAAAAGAATTAACCCTAAAAGAATATCTAAAATCTTTTTTATGTCCTCACCTAAAGATATGTTTATTGATTTTAGAGAGAGAGGGAGGGAGGGGAGAGACAGAGAGGGAAGGAAAAAGAGAGAGAGAGAGAAAAAGAGAAACATCACTGGTTGCCTCCTATACGTTCCTTGATTGAGGACCAGCCCCACAACGTAGGCATGTGCCCTGACCAGGGAATCAAACCCGCAGCCTCTGATGTATGGGGACGATGCTCGAGCCGACTGAACCGCCAGGCCAGGGCAACCCCTGGAACCTCATCTCACTCTCTCCACACTCCAGTCCGCCCAGCACCAGGTTACGCTGCCACAGCCTTTTCCTGTGGCGAAAAATAGTCAAAAAACATGAAGGTCATGCCGATCTAGCTCAAACACTTTAAAAGCAGACTAAAGAAGAAATATTTTGATTTTTTAAAAATTTTATTTTTTTCTTTTTATTGTTGTTCAAGTACAGTTGTCTCCATTTCCCTGCTACTCCCCGACCCCCACCCCAGCCATCCCCACCTCCCACCCTCCATCCCACCCCCTTTGGCTTTGTCAATGTGTCCTTTGTACATGTTCCTAGACAAACCCTTCCCCCTTTTGGGGGTTGATTTTATTTCTGATAAATTTTGTAGTACTGGACAGAAGGTGATGTTTCCTTGGTACTGGCCCTTGGTACTGGCATATGGTATCATCGACAGAAATTCTTGTCAACTCTTAACTTCAAAGTGCACCCTGAAGCGGACTGCGGGCTA
This sequence comes from Micronycteris hirsuta, assembly GCA_004026765.1. Classification (NCBI taxonomy): domain Eukaryota; kingdom Metazoa; phylum Chordata; class Mammalia; order Chiroptera; family Phyllostomidae; genus Micronycteris; species Micronycteris hirsuta. Next base: position 6,144 of record PVJI01002864.1, read on the forward strand.
CCTGCTGCCTGCACCACCACCCCTAACTCCAAGGCACCGTCTGTTCTTGTCTGGACCTTGGCAAGTCTTAACCAGCCTCCTGTTTCCACTCAAATTCTACGCCAGTCTGTTCTTCATACGGAAATCAGAGTCACATCTTAAAAACCAAGCCACACCACGTCACTCCTCTGCTCAAAACTCTCCAACAGCTTCCGGTTTTATTCAGCATAACGTCCAAAGTCCTCACCACGGTCGACTAGGCTTCGTTCCCGTGCCCTCGCACGCCTCCCTTTCCCCGTGTACTACCGCCTTACCTGACGCTGCTTCTCGCCACGCTGGGTTCCTGTTTCAGAGTCTTCGCACTGCTGTTCCCTCTGTCAGACACCCACATGCTTCCTTTCTAACCTCACGTCTCTGCTTGCACGTCCACTCACAAGAACGGCCTCCCACTAACCACCGCCCAGGACTACCTTTCCTCTGCTTTGCTTTCTTCTTCTTTTTTTTAAAGATTTTATTTACTTATTTTTAGAGAGGGGAAGGGGGGAAGAAAGAGAGGGAGAGAACATCAACGTGTGGTGGCCCACAACCCAGGCACGTGCCTGACTGGGAATGGAAACAGCGACCCTTTGGTTCGCAGGCTGGCGCTTACTCCACTGAGCCGCACCAGCCAGGGCTGCTTGACTTTTCTTTTTAGCACTCTGCACCACTTGCCAATTTGTATATTTGTTTATTTACTGTATTTCTCCCTTTCTTAGGATGTACATCAGCTCCATGAGAAAAAGATTGTGATTTTTTCTTCTCTATCATCTAAATCTACAAAAGTGTTCAGCATGCAGTGGCTCAATATATATTTGTTGAATTTCCGATCTGTGTCATTTTCTTCATACCAAATTATTCCAATAGCTTCCAAACAGGACTTTCTGCTTCCAGTCTCTCTGTCCCTAACTTATCTACATACCACTAGATTATTCTTACTAAAACGCTGCTTTCATACTGTTATTCTCTGCTCAAGAGCACCTCTCTCTGACCCCAGAAGTTCCTTCATGTGTTTTGTCAGACTTCATACATGTTGTATGAAAAGAGAGGCTTGGTGATTAAGAAAGTTTGGCAACTACAGGAATAGAGAAGTTTGTGTTATTTTACCACAGATCTTCTCAGTCTTTAATTTATGAAGGTGTAGTGTAAATCTCCTGGAGAAGAATTTAGTATTTCTCACTGTTTGCAACTATAGAATGAGTCTTTTTTCAAGCAGGAGGTCAAGGATTTGGCTTCTGTGAAACACACTGTAGGAAACACTGGTCTGTAGGGTTATCTAAGACCATTTTCAAAGGTGGCCATGAGGGCTCCAGGTAAACATGAAAGAGTGCAGGTGTGGTTGGCGCACTTCCTGTTCCCTTTCCACTTCCCCCTTCCATACTCTGTGGGTTCTCTTTCTCACCAACAGGGCTTACTAAGCAGAAACAACTCCCCCACTTCTAAACTGCAGGTATATGTATTGGCATATACCTTTGACAAAAAGAGCCTTCTGAGCTTCTAACCTACTTTAGTTTTCCTTTTGATCCATAAATAGTCTTGCTTTTCCACAATCATAGGCTGTAGTTTCAATTTTTTGTTGGCATGAAGCAAAGATACTGTACGAAGCAAAGAGAGAGTATCACGGTGGATACTTAGAATTTTCAGATTCACCTTAATAATTAATTTGTGCAAACTCAGCAAGATTCAGGCTATGCAAAGTAGATACTCCTTACTAGAAATTAATCCTGAAAACCATATTAGATAATGCAGCTTGGATATTAAATCTCTTAGGTTCAGGTTTTGGAAAGAATGTCTTCACTGACACTATAATCTTACATGGCATGCTCATTGTGAACAAGTGACTTTCTCTAACTTATATTCCAAACTTTGCAAAAATTTAATGTGACTGAACACTGAAGGTTTTTAATGGCAATAGTAGGAAATACTGTTTCAATGAAATCAATATATTCACTACTGAAAATCTGAGGAAGACCTGTGTCTATAAGAACTCAGAAAATGACCCAAAAGAGGCACACGCCAGCGACATTTCAGCACACATCACCGCCATACACATCATACATATACAACATACACATACAACATCATACAACATACACATCACTGCCATGCCCCTCTGGCAGAGTCCTCACTCACTGTACAGAATGGCTTTTGTTTTATACTGTGTACATACTGGATGCTGCACCTCCCTCTCCGGATCACAGCCAGCTGGGAACGGGGCACACACCTGGCTCAGAGACAGCTGGAGTAAACTCTTTTTCATCCTGATGGAACTTCGAATTTCTTCAGACAAAACTCCCAGAGTTATAATTTTAAAGGAAGAGCTATACGCTGAGGTGTTTGGCCGTGCGTTTTTGAACAGCAGGACTTTTCTGGGTTCCCATCAACAAACTGTCACTCCTTTCCACCCTCCGGATATAAGACTTAATTGAACACAAAGGGAAACGTCTTCCATCCAAACCCCAGAAATGAGCCTGATTTCGTCTCTGTGTAACCCCACCCCCCTCGCCAGTGCAGTTTGTCAGAGTGACATATTCTGGTGGCTTCTCCTCCTTACCAACAGAGTTTACTTCATTAACCCAAAGAAATCTCTAACTGCAAATCTGGCCAATGAAACACGAGGGGAAATCTAGTCATTTCCAGAACAGATTTTTAAGAAAATTTTTCTCACTCCTATGAAAACGCCACAGGAGGAAAGAAACAGCAGCAGCGGTTTTACAAAGGATAAAGCCGATCCCAAGGACAAGGATGGGAGAGCGAAAAAATGCGAAGAGCCCAGGTTTTTGATGGCAGTATTGAGCCGCCAACCAATCGACTCTAAAGGATGCCCTTCTTCTGACTTCCTGTTATAGGAGATACTACATTTCCTCATTTTTCCTCAACCCGAGTCAGGTTTTTATTACTTGTGCTGAGAGACTATGTAATGGATTACATAGTATCAGAAATGATACTATGACTTGGATGGAATGAGTTGGATGAATCAGATCCCCCTTCTTGGAAAACACTAGGGCTGAGAGAAAAAGAGGGAAACTGTTGTTTAGTTGTGAGGAACTGAACTGAATGAGTATATGGAAACAAAGAACTCGCCCTGGTTGAGTGGCTCGGTTGGTTGAAGCGTCATCCCATACACCAAAAGGTTGTGGGTTTGATCCCCAGTCAGGGCACATACCTAGTTTGAGGGTTCAGTCCTCGGTTGGGCCTGTATGGGAGGCAACCAATCAAAGTTTCTCTCATCACATTAACGTTTCTTTATCTCACTCTCTTGCTCCCTCCCTCCTTCTCTCCCTTCTTTTCTCTCTAAAATCAATAAACACATCCTCAGGTGAGGATTAAAAAAAACAAGGTAACAGAAACACGGAGCTTGTACGAAGCATTATAAAAGGAACACGCAGACAACGGAAGCCAGCTGGAGGAGAGAACAGGGACAGAGAGATGTGCAGCAGGAAGAGCCCATCAGAAAGAACATGATGGTTCCTTTAAGAAGAAGACATTCTTTTTAGCTTTCCAGGCATTCCGTCACGCCTAGCTAAGGTTTCTCACCCCAGTACTTCCATGAGGTATCTCTGTAGCCTTGGACTCCATTCCCCTCACATGAGTTAGGCTGAGTGTGTTCTCTGCTACTTAACAAGCCCTGTCTCAGGACACACGAGAGTAGATGGAAAGGGGAAAGTAAAGTCAGGCTAAAATGGCTAAGAGGTCAAAAATAACAAGGGATGAAAGAATGGCTCCAATGATGGTAAAATTGAACAAATGAGGTTATAAAGTAAATAAAAAGTTAACAAAATAATTATGTCATCAGTATCAAACAAATTGGCCACTAAGAGAAAATAAATCATGCAAGTGTCAGAGATGTCCTACACAAGTCCAGCATTAGGCTTCCGAATCCTTTTCTGACACATTTTTACCTTTCATGTATTCTTATCTTTTTGGAAAAGAATGCCAAGCCTTGACGTTTTCTCTCTGCAATTTCTCTCCCATCTGGTGCCTCTTTCTTCCATTTCCCCCCCCCTCCATTCCCCAAATTGAGTCTGGCTAATATTACCTCACATTAGTCCTAAGTACATTTCATTTGGGTTACTGTAATAATTGTCAAGTTAATCAGCATGGCTCTGGGATCTCCCAAGTCCAATATAAATTAATCATTGTAAATCAGAACTCTGAATATGTCATTCCTACTTAAAAATTCTCAATCACTCTTTCATGATTCTGGTATTAAGCCCATATTACCCCTTAACTTAGCATACAGAATCTTCATAATATATCGTTTTAAACCATCTTTTATGCCATTACTATCTCTTCCAATTATCATCGCCTCCTACCATCCAACCTTCTTTCCCTGTTTGCTTCGGTCAAGCTGAACTGCTCTGTTCTGCATATAACCCTCGTTATTTTCTAATTCTGTACTTCAGCTCATGCAGTTACCTTTGCCTGCAAACACATTCTCTTCCACCCCTGTACATAGCACAAAGGAACTATAGCTTTTTAGAAACAGTTGCTTATTCTAATGAATACAATCAGTATATGAATGATCAGAGTAGATGTATGCTAAATCACCTTAAGGACTACTTTACCAAAACAGATAGAATGTGGCCCAGATCAGAGTTTATCAGCAAGATTGGCAGCAAACCTAGTACTATCCACAGGCATCTGCCAGAGACCAGATCCTTTCAACAGGTCCTTCAGTTCCAACTCTAAAGCCGTCTCATTAAAAAAAAAACCCTGCCTTGCTCTTTAAGCTTTGTTATTGTTATATGAATATGTCTCATGAGTCCAATAGCCTTGAAAGCAGATAACCACATCTTACTCAACTTAGTCCACAGCACAAAGAAGACTGACTTACAGGTAACAGATGCTCACATTTGTCTAAATTTATTCTTAGGCTATTAGAAAACAAAGGGACAATGAGTTTTCCCTTTCTATCTTAAGGTAAAATAATAGGAAAGGCCTTATAAAGGGTTTGTATTTCTCTCAAAAAGAGAGTCTGAGTTAGCCAAAATCTAGTTTAGAGTATAAAAACACAATTAAAATGTGTAATAATGTCACAATGAGTAAGAAACAGAAGTTTCTGAGGAAAGTTAAGCAAGGAATTCAATGAGAATTGAATTGGGCTACTACGTCAGTAGCAACTCAAGTCAGAGTTCCTTAGCATAATTATTTTACTTGTAATGCCAAAATCAGTAACAGCAAAGATCACACGTTATGTGTAAGGCATAACACGGAACAAAATTTCCGATCAGACATTTCAAAAATGTTAACAAAGGCATTTCAGAAACAAATTGAATGGGTCATTTTGCATCATAACTATGTGTCCCTGTTTCTTCCCATCTTGAGTTTCTCTAAAAAAATGTTTTTAAATGGAGACAACTACTATGTCAGTTACCCTCGTGGGACGGTAAATAAAAACTGGTGGGTTGTACCTTTGGAGAACAGGTAGCAAACTAGCTTGAAGTCATATAACAAGCAGGATGCAGTGGCCTTACGTTAAGGCCTGTTAGCATTTGATGATACTGAACAAAATTATCTGCACGTAAAGCATTTAGGATTTTAAACCTTCTTGGGAAATTGAAAAATAGATTCTCTAAAAAACGAATACTTTGAACTATTAATAACAGAGAAATGGTTAAAAGCAATATAAATGTTTCTGGCTGACTGTTCACAGAAGCGCAATCTGAGTTCAAAATAATGATCATTATTGTTAGAGACTCAATTCTCTCAATTCCTTAATAAAATTTACAAAGTATTTGTAATATGCTGTGGGATACGTATTCTGCTAGGTACTGAAAATATAAACATAAATAAAAAACACTTTTTTTTTTGTCTCCAAGGGGTTCACTCTAGTAGGGGAGACAGACCTAGGAGCAGGTAATTATGAAATGGCAAGAACAGCACTGAGAGATGCGTACAAGCCATTATGAGACCACAGAGCGGTGAGCTCTGCTTAACCTACCCGGCATTAGGGGTCAGGAGAGTTATTTTCAGGCCACTGTTCTCTCAGTAACATCTATCACCACTACCATTATCATCATCAAAAATTAAAAATTCTCAATCACTCTTTCTCAAGTCTCTGTATACACGTCAAAAAATCAGATTACCCACATAAATTGTAAGCAGTAGTTAATATAAAAAATAAAAATGAAAAAAATTACTAATTATCTCCTGACCTATATAAAAAAGTTTAAAATGTCAGACTTTACTAGTAGTTAAGGTGAAAAAGAAAGAAGAAAAAAATTCTAAAATTTACATATTTAAGTAAAAAATTCTTTAAAAGCTTCTGTCCCATATATAATTTATCATATAGTCTAAATATATATATATTTATACACAAAAGATGTGATAAATTGCTGCACTGACGAATAATATTTTAGGTATTCTGAGTAAATTTTCTCTCAAAGGAAATCAGATTTCATACTCATTAATTATCTTCCAAAGGGTTTGCATCTACAGAGGAAAAATCCTTACCTGGGGAGGGAGATTTCACCTCATGTAAAATACGAAGTCATATTCTCCATGAAGATTTTGTATTATACTCCTCTAAAAAGTGTGAAGCTGATGGGTATGGATTCTTAGTAAGACACAACAGATGGACACGTTTAGTGAAACATGGATAAAACTGTAGAGAAGAGGCAGTCGATGACGAGCAGAAAGATGGACAAATTTGAAAGCTACTTGAGATGCCTGTCTTAGAATTGTAAAACAACATGTAAAAAAGTTACTTTATGCCAACTCAACATAGCACAATATTCAAGAGTTTACCTTTAAAATAACTCATAATTGGATTTTGAATGGATATAACTATAAAGAGTATCAAGGGACGAAATCATATAACTAAGTCAAAAAATAAGTAAAGAAAAGAGGTGGGTAAACAATACCTATTTTAGCTAAACAAGACGACCATGGCCAAATACTATTTAAATAATAACGATTCAAATCTTGGAGCATCCTATATTGCAATGAGTAAAAATCTGCAGCAAAGAGATCACAGAACAATCACAGAGTCCAACAAGCAAATGAAATAATGTTTAGAAGAGAAAAGGAAATTAGCTACCCTAATCCTGATATCTAGGTTTCTTTTTCTTTTTCCATAAGGATTTGCCCATCATTGGAGCCTCTGAGTTTTTTCTCCCCTTGAAACATGCTTATTTTGTACAAAAAAAAGCACTAAAATAACAGAGCAGAAAGTCCTTTACCAGGGAATAATATCATCGTTATGGAGCAAAAAATATTTACTAACACATACTTGATCACAATCATATTTTACTTAAATAATTTTTATTTTTACTTTCCCAAAGTTTTTTATTTCAAATTCTTAACAATGCATCCCATCTTATAACTGACTGTAGAATTCTAAAACATGCAGGTGCCAAAGCATAGCTAATCAATAAAATGGAATAAAGCAAAATGAAATCAGAAGGGCGTTCAATCTATACGGATAAGCTGTGAATTGCAGATAACATACAAGGGGAAGAAAGACAGATACTAGGAGGGAAAAAGAGAACTCGTATTTCAGAAACACCCCAGCCTGCCCCCCAGTGGCCCTAAAATCACCAGCGGCACATCTGGGTGCTGGCCCTGAAACTGGATCAGATCTACTTTCTGATGTGATTCTTTGGCATACGGTAAATCCGTTGCTAACACTGACCATTCCTCACTGTTTTAAGTCCTTAGAAAGCTTCTGTTCAAGGCAACATGCACATTTGTGTCTGTATCCAATCTGATCTCCACCCTGTGAGGAAGATAAGCCTTCATTAGACCAGTGTTAGAAGCCTTTTTCAGAAAAGGCCAATATCCTTTCTTATTGCCCTTCTTGTTGGATTTTTAAAAAATCTCCTGCAGTGGGAACAATTCTTCAAGTGCAGAGGAAGGATGGTACCAGGGCTGAGGGACAAGTTTTTAAGCATTTCTGAGTTGAGAAGGAACAATGAAAGGCTATATAGTTCCCAGAATGATTCAAGAAATGATAACATTTAAATTCAAGTCTGAAGTTATTTTTATAACATATACTGTAACTGAAAGATCTTTAAATTGTCTTTTCAGAAATGAAGTAACAAAGTCTCTTCCTATTACCTCTATTGTTGGATGGTTTTCTGTCTGTCCTGCTCTTGGGGGAGGGGAAGGGTAGTTGGACCCAGAGATGGGGGTCAAGTTCCTGAGCATTTTATCAGGATTTCTGAGCAGGAGGGAAGACAGCCTGCTGTGTCTTCCTGGAAATTTTCTTGGGACAGCTGGAAAGACTCGGAATTTCAGGCGGGATTAAACTTCAATGGTTGGGTCACGGAAGCCAAGTCAGGGCTTGAAGCTTTTGCTTGGATCGTGGGCCGAGGCAGAATGTGATGCTCAAGGCTCTCGAATTGCTGAAAGCTGGCACCAGAAAGGACTCCAGCCCAGTGTGGGCCTTTCAGGGTTTTTTTTTTTTTTTTTTTGTGAGATATTTTGACATTTATTAAGGGTATGTATTAGGGACTAGGCTAAGAGATGGGAACACAACTACAAATAAAGAGAATGTCCAGTCTCAAGGACAAAGTTTAAGGCAGGCAAGAAACAGAGGAAAGAAAATGTTTCAGCATTATGATACACAGATGTGAGCAAGGTGTTAATGGAGCAGGATAAATTAGCACCTAACTCTGTTCAATCTACCGGGAACTTCCTTCTTTTCTCAAGCTCTGTCCTAATCTTTTCATTTATACTTCAGAGTCCTCCAAGTCCTCTACATTGCCACCTAAGTTTTCCAATATTACCAGTCCATATGAACTATTCATACTTCCATGATTTCATAAGCATCACTCCTAATATCAGGAATACTTTTCATCCTCCTACCCATCAGTGTTTATTATTTGTCTTTATCTACCCAAACTATATTAGCAGTATAGTATAGTACAGTGGTTCTTATACTTTAGTGTTCATAAGAATCACACTGAGAAGTTTGTTAAAAATGCAGTCCTGATTCCTGTATTCAAGAAGTATGATTCAGTAGGTCTGGCATAGCACCTAGAAATATTTTTATACAGTTAGCCAATATAATTCTGAGGTCTACAGTCTACAAAACATACTACTGTAATGGTTAAGAGCATGGGTTTTTAAACCAAGACTCCTCTGGGTTTGAACCCTATCCTTTCCACTTACTAACTTCACTACCATGGGCAAACTTATTTTACCACTGAGTCTCCCTTTCCTCGTCTATATGAGGACGATGACAACACAACAACCTGGGTGCGGTTTAAATGGGACGGTGTGTACGAAACAGCACTAAGTGCCTGGCAATAAATGTCAGTTTTGCTTATTAGCATTATTAACACTAATTTCTCTTTTTTGAAATTGTATCAATATTGTTTTCTGAACACAGTGGTAACTAAAATTCAAGTACAGGTAAAACAAACAAACAAACAAAAATTGTGTAAAAATTATAAATCATGCTTCTAAACCACCAATACATCAAAGAAGAGAAAAATTTTTAAAAATCCAAAACATTCCTTGAGACAAATAAAAGGGAAAATAACCTTACTAAACCTGATATGCACCATAAATAGTTATTTTTAAAATTATTTTATTGTTGTTCAATTACAGTTGTATGCATTACCCCTTACCACCCCCCACCCCAACCATCCCCACCTCCTTCCCCTGCTTCCACCCCACCTTGGTTTCGTCCCTCCGTCCTTTATCTCCTCCCACCTGCCCTCCGGTTACTGTCAGATTGTTCTTAATTTCAATGTCTCTGGTTATATTTTGCTTGCTTGTTTGTTTTGTTGATTAGGTTTCAATTAACACTAATTTCAAACTTAGCTTTTCTAGTCCAGGTCATCTGAATCTAGTTGGTTCTGTTTCTCCAAGCACATATATCAGCTCTGAATCTAGTTGGTTCTGTCTCTCCAAGCACATATATCAGTTAGATGCCCTATTACACAAACTCGAGTTACTCTCATTCACATCTAAGTGGTCCATGTTTTTCATAACAACTTGCTTAAAATTGGAGTGATGAGTCAAGGCAGCCCAAAGCTCCAAGATGCTATCAATGACATACCATCCTGTTGGGGACCACTTTGTGTGGTATTGGGAATTGTGCCCCTCTCAAGCCAGGCCTTGAATAAGGGCCTGTAAGTCTTGACCAGAATGCTGGGAATGCTGGAAGGCAGGCAAGCCTGATACTAGCACTGAGGGTTCCCGTGGGAAATCAGACCTGAAGAATGCATTGTACCCCTTGAGGCTTGCTTTGCTTTGTATAGCCCTGTTGCCATGAATCTGTTATCTAAATCCAAAGCAGGAGTGAACTCCTAATGTCATGAACCACGCCTTAACGATCCTCTTGGCTGCAACATACCTAACAAGACCCTGACCTGAGACAGATCTCTGTTTCCTCAATTCTTATCTATAGATAGTATCTGTTTTCTGTAACTATGGCTTTTAGACACCGATTGATGAGCTTTGCATGCATGCTATATAGCCCTGCACATATCGTTCTCAATAAAAGCCTAAGGAGAAAGGACCTCGGGGCTCTTCTCCCCTGAGAGATTCGCCAGCCTTTTCTCCCCAAGCAGACCTAGCATTGGTAGCCTCATTTCATCCGTGACTTCGGGAGACACTGAGGGACGGGGTCCCCCACAACATCTACCACCAGGATTCTTGGCAAACCTGCAGACTAGGAGATTTGATTTTGGTGCTCTACCAATTTCTATCATTCTTCTCCTGCCCCCACCCCCTCCACAAATGAGTAACCCATTTGACTATAAAGATGTTAAAAAGTTAAATTAATTTTGGCCATAGCTCTTTAGCCACCAATTTCCTGTAGATATAGTGTATTAATGACAAGATTTTAGGTTATATGTTTTTTTTTGTGTTAACTCAGGATTTGATTACATTTACATATAATAATGTACATATAAGTATATATACTACACATTCATGATTATATATAAACAATATTTATCTTTTTTATTTCTATATGTTCTTTAGTATATACTCAGTAAATTTGATAGTTTTTTAAAGAAACTGGATGAGATCTTAGAAGCATTCATTCATCATCTTCAATCATAAAGTCATATGGGATACATATCTGTATAAAAAGCTGATCTTGGCCTCTTGATACAGAGTTTCATTATATAATGCATTTGGAGTTGCAAAATATTTCCATTAAAATGATCAACTCACTAAAAGAAAGCTGCAGAGCCTGCAAAGTCATCCTGGCCAGAGTAATATATTTGCTACTGACAAAGCCAAAATCAGAACTTATTATACTGAAGCAAATTAATCAAACTGAAATGCCTGCCATGTTGTAGATGTTCAATGAATGAATGTACAAACAATGGTTGCCTTCGTACACATCAACTGGACTAAAAAGAAGCTTGTTATTTTACCTTAAAAACACCAAAACTAAAAACAAGCAAGTTTCCCAGTTAAAGCTTATCTAAAATTTAAAGATTTATTATTTGTTATTTATTTTTAAAGAGAGGGGAAGGGAGGGAGAAAGAGAGAGAAATATCAATGTGCGATGGCTGCCTTCCACACGTCCCCAACCGGGGACCTGGCCCATAACCCAGGCATATGCCCTCACCAGGAATCCAAGCAGCGACCTTTAGGTTTGCAGAAGGACACCCAACCCACTAAGCCACACCGGTCAGAGCTAATAACTCCAATTTAAATGACCTTTATTTAATTTCAATTTAGTGACTTAAACACCAATATGCCATGCAAAAGATATGAAATATGAAGCATTTCAGCAAATATGTAACAAACTACTACATTTCCATATGTCTTTGAGGTAAGTTAACAATATTATAAATCTAACTTGAACTCAGAAGTGCTCTTAACAAAAGACAAAGAAAATCCATTAAAAGCAGTAAAAATCAATTTTATTTTTATATATAAAATCAAAGGTAGAAAACATAACTTATCCTTTATGCTGAGGCAAGAAGCATTTCTGGTTTTTAGGGAAATGCTAGTCTCATAAGAGCTTTTTCTTACTAACTTCCAATAGAGATGTAAAAAATCTCAAGGTCTTGCCCCGGCTGGTGTGGCTCAGATGGTTGGAGGGTGGTCCTGTAACCGAATGGTTGTGGGTTCGATTCCCTGTCAGGATACATACTTAGACTGCAGCTTGATCCTTGATCCCCAGTCCGGGTGCATACAGTATCCAGTCCAGGTGCATACGGGAGGCAACCAATTGATGCTTCTCTCTTTCACATCAACATTTCTCTTTCTCCCTTCCCTCTCTGTAAAGCAGGGGTGTCAAACTCACTTTCACTGGGGGCCACATCAGCCTCGCAGTTGCCTTCAAAGGGCCAAATATAATTTTAGGACTGTATAAGTGTAACTACTCCTTAATGAGGGGCGAGGGGCAAGGAGCTCGGTGCTGCTGCCAGGTAGAAGCCAGATGCCAGGCCGGATGAAACAAGGTGGAGGGCTGGATTCGGCCCACGGGCCTCGTGTTTGCCACCTGTGATTTACAGAATCACGGTCAAGCAGTAAAGCTTTCTGGCCTTTTGAACTGTTTATAGTTAATGTTGAGAAGATACTACTACATTTGCATATGCCTTCAATTAGTGTTTATTGGTAAATCACTAAATATTTTTCTGCCTCTTTTCATTCCCTAGATAAATTTCTGGATATACAGAGACTTATAAATAATCCTAGAATAGTTATTATTGTTTTTAAATAAAAGAGCTATACTGGAGAGAAGATTTTGTTAGCTATGAAAAAGTACTAGCAGCATCTTCCTTCTGTAATCTCTCCCCCCCAATCTGGGCCATCACAGGGACCCCCAGTTAGCACAGTAACAAAAGCAGATGTGGATGACAGAACTGTATCTGCATTGTCTGTTGTCATTTATAAAGTATTTACATGTGTTGGGTTGGCCAAAAAGTTCATTTGTTTTTTTCTGTAAGATGGCTCTTAGTAGTGGTTAGTTGTTTTAACTTCATCGGCACCAATTTTGTTAGGTTGTGTTGTGCCAGCTGTTAGAATACAGAGTGTATTTACAAAAAAATCAAAACTGGTGAATTTTTGTGTAGCCATTTTAATATTGAAGTTTAATACACAATGTTTTCAGCATATTATGCTTCATTATTTCAAGAAAGGTAAAAATGCAACTGAAACTCAAAAAAAGATTTGTACAATGTCTGGAGAAGGTGATGTGACTGATAAAAAGCGTCAAAAGTGGTTTGTGAAGTTTCGTGCTGGAGATTTCTCGCTGGGCAATGCTCATGGGTGGGCAGAGCAGTTGAAGTTGACGGCGGTCAAATCGAGACGCTGAGAACACTCAGCATTGTTATACCAATGGGGGACAGTCAACACACTCAAAATATCCAAATCAATGAAGTTATTGTTGAAAATGAAATACATGTCTTTCATTTTTATGGAGAAAAACCATATGGACTTTTTGGCCAACCTAATATTATATCGCCTAATCATCACGGATGAACGAGTGAGTGTTTATTCCTTGTTAGGTTACCTTGGCAAGCATTATCAGCCCCAAGCAGAGGAAGTTAATTCCCTAACATAACGGAACTAGGAAAATCACATAGGGCTCTGGCATTTAGTTGAGTAACTTCTCCATTTCAGTACTATCGATGTCAAGTCCTCAGATACCTTCATGTGTGGTCACCTGCGGTTCCCTTGGTAGACAAGATGGACCTGATTTGGGAAAAAATAATTTGCTACATACTCACAATAACAATATATTATTTAGAATACAGTGGTCACCAACTAAAGTGCGTACTGTGTTATTAGCAGGTTCAAAGTCAGAGTACAGACAGATAAGTGGAACATGTGCGAGGATCAACAAAACGCCGTGCTCGCAGATGGAGAGACAAGCGCACAGAGAAAAGAACGAAGCTGCGCCGCTGCTCTCGCCAGCTGCAGTACGCTGAAATACAACAGGCGCTACAGCTCGGAACTGACAAGCTACATATCAATTCTAGAACGTGTAGGCTGACAGAATTTAGGGAACAATAAAAAAGTATTCATTTTGCCTACTAACAATTCAAGAACAAAAACACTGACCGGGAGACCATTTAATTGATAAACAAAACATATATCCCGACAATAGGGCATACTTGTCATAGCTTCCCATGTACTTGGATCTTCTCCGAAAGATATACACTCTAACACATCTTCTGATCTTAACTGCACAGCTGTCTCGAAATTTTCCAAATGAAAATACACTTACTTCTTCTAATAGCAAAAGCTGTGCATAATAATCACTGTGAAAAAAAGTTGAAACAGAAACATACAAAGTACAAATGAAAGCCTCCTAAGTGAGATGGGGTCAGGATGGAGACGCAGGCAGACATGGCTCGCCTCTTTGCATAACCACATCAAAATTACAACTAAAATATATAACCACCATCACTAAGGAACGCCAGAATCGAGCTGAATGGAAATCTGACAACTATGGAATTAAAGAAACCACATCCATCCAGACTGGTAGGAGGGGCAGACGTGGAATGGGCTGGTCCCACACCCACATTTAGGAAGGATATCTCGGGAGCAAGGAGTCTCAGACCCACACCAGGCCTACCAGCCCAGGATTCCAGTACCAGTAAGAAAAGTCCCAACAACCTCTGGCTGCAAAATCCAGTGGAAATTGAGTTGGTGGAAGAAACTTCTTGGAGTCCCAAGCAGTTCTTAAAGAACCCACACATGGATTCACCTACTTAGACTCACTCCCTCTGAGCTCCAGCACCAGGTTAGCAGCTTGAAAGGCACCAGTGGTAGACAGGGAGAAACTGAAGTGCTTGGCCTCAGGGCAACTGGCCACTGATGCTTTGCTAAACCTTTCCCCCACAGAGCCAGCAAGCTGGTGTCATATCTGAAACTCCATCAACCTGGCTAACAAACACTGTTTGACCTGCACTAGAGATCCCCAGAGGCTCTGCCCCAGCCAATTTATGGCCTACCCAAGCTGCTTTTCCATAAGAATGGCTCACATTGGCTCCTAAATCCTGTCAAACAAGCAATGGCTGGCTTCACTGAGCCCTAGTGGCAGCCAGATTATATTCACAGCTTAGCTTCCCCTGGGAATCTCTAAGCCCAGCACAAACAGCAGCCATCTCAGATTGCTTTAGAGCTTAGGCAGGGTGCCCCCTGGCCTGTACCATCTGGGAAACTCCTGGGCCAGCACCCAGTGGAGAACTACAGACCACATCAGAGCACTACCACCATGCCCCTGCACTGCTGATCCTCAATGGGGGGCGAAGATTGGTGGTCAGTGGTCACAACCAGTCCTTGCAGCTGACTGGCCTGAGTAAATCCCTCCCATTGATCTGCCAACAGCAACCAAGGCTCAACTACAAGAGGAGGGTGTACTCAGCCCTATACAAAAAGGGCACACCTTGAGTACCTAGCTTGGTTGATAGGGGAGGCTGTGACACTGGACCCTACAGGACACCTACCACATTAGGCCACACAACCAAGACAGGAAGTCATAGCAACTCTACACTAATACATAGAAACAAACACATAGGAGGCTGCCAAAATGAGGAGACAAAGAAACATGGCCCAAGTGAAATGACAGATCAAAATTGCAGAAAAAGAACTAAATAAAATGGAGATAAGCAATCTATCAGATGTGGAGTTCAAAAAACCATCCTTTGGTTTATAAGGATGCTCAAGGAACTTAGTGAGGATATCTAGTATAAAAAAGATCCAGTCAGAAATGAAGGGTACACTAATTGAAATGAACAATTTACAGGGAAAAAACAGTAGAGTGGATGAAGCCGAGAATCAAATTAAAGACTTGAAACATAAGGAAGAAAAAAATAATCAGAACAACAAGAAGAAAAGAGAATCCCCCAAAATTAAGATAGCATAAGGAGCCTCTGGCTTTTGAAGTGGTCCAACATTCACATCCTAGGGGTGCCAGAAAGAGAAGAGAAAGAGTTAGAAATTGGAAATCTATCTGAAAAGATAGTGATAGAAAACGTCCCTAATCCAGTGAAGAAAATAGACATGCACATCCAGGAAGCACACAGTCCCAAACAAGATGAATGCAAAAAGAGGCCCACTCCAAGACACATCGTAATTAAAAGGCCAAAGATTAAAGATAAAGAATCTTAAAAACAGCCAGAAAAAAGCAACTAGTTACCAGACAGTTGATAGATGGGACTGGGAGGGGGAAGAATGGGTGAAAACCTGAGGGGATTAAGAAGTACTAGTAAGTAGTTACAGAACAGCCATGGGGGTGTAAAGTACAGCATAGGAAATGGAGTAGCCAAGGAACTTATACACATGACTCATGGACATGAACAACGGTAGGGGGATTGCCTGAGGGAGTGGGGGAGGGGCACTAGGTGGAGGGGGTAAAAGAGGAAAAATCAGGACCACTGTAATAGCATAATCAATAAAATATAATTTTTTAAAAAAAGAAAGCCTCCTAAGCATTCCATCCCCCAGACCTATCACTATATAGCTCAATTCATATTTTCTAAACTATCTTATGTTTATGAAAATATGCATATATAATAAAATATAAATGTCTGTATAAATGTACTTGTAATATAAATATCATATCAATATAAACCAGTCATATAAATTGCTATAAATACTATATAATAGTAATAATATACTTGAAATCCTAAATGCAATCATACCCCATACACTACTCTGCAATTTACCTTTTTTATTTATTAACAATTTATCTCTTAACTTTACAGATTCCCTAATTCCAAGGGTAATCCTTTCACAGCTACATTTGATTCAGAAAGAGAAGTTTCATTTACTAAATGATACAAAGAGAATAAATCATTTTTAAGACTCTAGACTTACTTTCACTTATAAATCCTAAAGAAAGTAAAATAAAAAATGCTTCATTACACAAAAGGAATATTTTGACTGTATCTAACACATAGTTTTGACTAACGGTATCTGACATAAATCTAGTATTCAAATGAAAAAATCTGATTGATGAAAACATAGTTTGTCATATGTCTAGAAGGCAATCTGTAACAAAAGCCTCAATGTTTGGCCAAACAATTTCACTTCTAATCATTTATCTTATAGAAATAAAAAAGAACACGTTCAAAGATCTAGTTTCAAGGATGTTCATGATAATGTAGTTTAAATAGTGGAAAAAATCTAAATGTCCACCTACAAAAAATTGGTTAAATATATTATGCCATGTTTAATTGATGAACTATTACATAGTGATTTAAAATAATTTTACAGGAATATATTTATTGGCTTTAAAATAAGATAAACACCTATTATGATTCAATCATTCCATTCCTAGGAATTTAAGAGAAAATTTAACACAGATTTATACATGAATATTTATAGAAATTTTATTTGTAACAGCCAGAAATTGGAAACAACCCAAATATCCATCAGTAGGTGAATGGATAAACAAACTGTGGTATATTCAAATAAGGGAATACAACTCAGCTTTAAAACAAATAATCTGCTACCCCAGCCAAGACGGAGGATAGGTAGAGACCTTTCACTTCCTTGCACAACCAAAAGGAGAAAAACAACCAATCTAAAATCAACAACCAACCAACCTAAAATCAATGAACAACCAGAAGTGCCAGAAAATCAAACTGCATGGAACTCCGACAACCAAGGAATTAAAGAAAAAACCAACCAGAACAACCAGGCCAGTAAGGCGGTGGACCGTGCAGGCTGGGTGGCTCAGAAAAACCGAGGCAAGGTGGTGGACCAGCAGGTAGGCTGGCTGAAGGAAAAACAGACTCAAGAGCTCACTGTGGACTACGGTGTGGGGGTTGTCACGGTGGGAGAAACTCCCAGTCTCACACAAGAGTCCTTGGAAAATGTGCTA
Organism: Micronycteris hirsuta; assembly: GCA_004026765.1. Classification (NCBI taxonomy): domain Eukaryota; kingdom Metazoa; phylum Chordata; class Mammalia; order Chiroptera; family Phyllostomidae; genus Micronycteris; species Micronycteris hirsuta. The sequence goes on from PVJI01002864.1 coordinate 23,917, forward strand.
GAGATGAGCAGGAGAGCCTCACTGTTCCCTCTCTGGCCCCTCCTCCACAGGCAGCGCCGCAGCACAGCAAGGAGGGTTGCCCTGCCTGGGTGAGTACCTAGGGCTCCGGCCCCTTACAACTTATCAGGTGTGCCAAGACAAAGAAATATGGTCCAAATGAAAGAACAGTGCAAAACCTCAGAAAGAGAGCTAAGTGATGAGACAGTCAACCTATCTGATGGAGAATTTAAAGCCCTGGTAATCAAAATGCTCACAGATCTGCTTGAGCTTGGTTGAAAAATGAAGAAACAAATGAAAGATACCCAAAATGAAATAAAGCAAAATATTCAGGGAACCAACAGTGACAGGAAGGAAACAGGACTCAAAGCAACGATTTGGAACAAAAGGAAAAAATAAACATCTAACCGGAACAGAATGAAGAAACAAGAATTAAAAAAATGAAGAGCCCTGCCTGGTGTAGCTCAGTGGATTGAGCGCAGGCTGCAAACCAGGGGGTCGCTGGTTCATTCTCAGTCAGGGCACATGCCTGGGTTGCAGGCCAGGTCCTCAGGAGGGCCACATGAGATGCAACCACACATTGATGTTTCTCCCCATCCCTTTCTCCCTCCCTTCCCTTCTTCTAAAAAGAAACCTAAAGAACAAACAAACAAAAAAAAACCTTAAAAAAAAAGTGAAGAGACTCTCACAAACCTCTGGGACAACCTGCAACGTTTCAGTATCCGAATTATAGGGGTGCCAGAAGGAGAACAACAACAGCAAGAAATTGAAAACTTATTTGAATAATGAAGGAAAACTTTCCCCATCTGGTAAAGGAAATAGACTTCCAGGAAGTCCAGGAAGCCCAGAGTCCCAAAGAAGTTGGATCCAAAGAGGAACATACCAAGGCACATCATCAAGTTACCCAAAGATAAGGAGAGAATCTTAAAAGCAGCAAGAGGAAAGGAGAGAGTTACCTACAGAGGAGTGCCCGTAAGTCTATCAGCTGATTTCTCCAAAGAAACCTTATAGGCAAGAAGGGGCCAGAAAGAAGCATTTGAAGTCATGAAAGGCAAGGATCTACATCCAAGATTACTCTATCCAGCAAAGCTATCATTTAGAATGGAAGGGCAGATAAAGTGTTTCCCAGATAAGGTCAAGTTAAAGGAGTTCATCATCACCAAGCCATTATTATATGAAATGTTAAAGGGACTTATCTAAGAAAAAGAAGATAAAAAATATAAACAATAAAATGACAACTCACAACTATCAACAAATGAACCTAAAAGAAAAGAAAAACAATGAAAACAAAAACTAAGCAAACAACTAGAACAGGAACAGAATCAGAGAAATGGACATCACACAGAGGGATTTCAGTGGGGAGGGGGAAGGGTGGGATGGGGGGAAAGGTACAGGGAAGAAGCATAATTAGTAGGCATAAAATAGAGAAAGATAAAAAATACTTAAAAAAACAAACTACTGATATATGCAATACAGATCAATCTCAAAATAATTATGCTGAGTGAAAGAAATCAGACAAACATGAGAGTGCGAGTCTGTCCAGAAAAAGTCCAGCCATTGTTAATATAATGAGAGTAGTTTGTGCAACATCAATGTAACCCAGCAGCCAAGGAGAGTGGACTGGAATGCGCATGTGTGAACAATGACAACTTCACTGTACTAGTCAGTGGGGGTGACAGATGCCGTTGAGTGAGCATGTGTACTGTGTGGCCATCACACTCAAAATGCCTGAGCAAGGGGAGCAACGAATCTGCATGTGCATAAAGCACGCCCATACACCTACCCACCCACTCTTCATATGCTTTCATCCTACTGTTTTGTTTGAAATATAAAGCACAAATGGGAAAGTGCCTAAAACATAAGCTTGCAGTTTAGTGAATTATTATGAACACACATATAACCACAACTACGGTCAAGGAACAGAACATTTCTAGCTCCCCAGAAGCACCTTCCCCACATTCCTCCTAGTTACAACTTCCTCCCTCTACGCGGTGGTAGCTCTGTATTGACTTTTATGGTAATCACTTTGTCTTTTAAAAATAATTTTATTAAGTATGTATCCCCAAACAATACAGCTTAGTGTTTGCATACTTTTAGATTTTATATAAGTAGAATGTGTTCTGTGTCTGTTTTCTTCTCTCAGCATGTATTTTTAAGAGTCATTCACAGTGTAGTAAGTACCTTTGATTTTTTTTTTTTAAGATTTTTTTTATTTATTTTAGAGAGAGGGGAAGAGAGGGAGAGAGGGAGAGAAACAGCAATGTATGGTTGCCTCTCACATGGCCCACCTGGGGACCTGGCCCGCAACCCAGGCATGTGCTCTGACTGGGAATCGAACCGGGACCGCTTGGTTCCCAGCCCACGCTCAATCCACTGAGCTACACCAGCCAGGGCAGTACCTTTGTTTTTTACTGCTGTATAGTATTTCATTATATGAATATATTACAATGTATTTATCTATTCTATGGTTGGTGGACATTTTGGTGTTTCCAGTTTGGGACTATTAAAAACAATACTGTTATGAACATTCTTTTAGGTGCATCTTAGTTTGTAAATACATGAAACAGTAAAATTTCTAAGTCACAGGATATATATTTTTTGAGTTTAGTTAATAATTTACACACTACCAATAGTATATGAGAGTTCCTATAGCTCCGTATCCATCTATCTTCATGGCATTTATTGCTACCTGAAAATGTGTTCACTTTTACTTGTTTACTGTCCGTTTCTGCACAGTGTGGACGGTCACCTGCACATGAGCAGAGACTTTGCCTGCTTTGTCTGCCGTTTTAGGCCTAGAATCTAGAACACTGGAGCAGTGCTTTCCTGGAACAGTGTTCAACACACATCAGGGGCTGACCAAGTATTTGCTGAATTACTAAATGAATAAATGAAGATTCCAGCCCATTAGTAATTTCAGCCAGGGCTAAGCAGAAAGACAACTGGCCTTGCTCAGTGACTCCCCAAATACTTGTGTTATACAATAAAAATGGATATATAAATATAATAACTATCACGATTCCAAATATGCAAAACTATGTGTATATACAAAGAATAAAAGTGGAAGAAAGCAAACCTTAGAAATATTTGTTTTAGAGGCACTAAAGGGTCTTATTTTCCCTTATCCCCACTTTTCCCTTTTACATGTTTTCTAAAACTTCTTCAATAAATTTCACTTTTTTTAAAAAGGTAAACTGTGAACTATATAATGGTAATAAAAAAGAATGAACTACTGATATATATATGCACATACATATAAAAACAAGCATGAATCTCACAGATAAAAAGGTCGAGTAAAAGAAGCAGACACAAAAGAACAGCATTCCATTTATCTGAAACTTAGAAACAGGCAGAGCTGGTGTGGCAACAGATAAGATGAGCGGCTACTCCTGGGGGGCGCTGACTAGGCGGAAGCACAAGGGAGCTTTCCAGGGCGACGGAAATGTTCTATGTCCTGTTCTTGGAAATGGTTACTTAAGAGGGTACGTATGTAGAAACTTCATCAAGCTATAAACTTAGTATTTGTGTACTTTAGTGTACATAAATTATACTTCAGTACCCAAAACAAGGAAAAACATGTAAATGCAGAAGAGATAGGAACAAAGAAAAAAATGAATTTTTTATTTCTAATTTTTTGCAACCATGCTAATTGTATTCCAGTTAAAATAAACAATAGAGGTCCAGAAAGCTTTAAGGGTGACAGTCAAGAAAGCAGTACTAGATTTATAAATCAAATTTCTCACACCATGTGGAAGCAAAACTTTCTTGCAACAGTTTGAGTCTTTTAGCTTTCTTCTTCTTCAGAGTCCTTCTTATTTTGCAAGATGAGACACTGTATATTTAGAGTATGTTCGGAAATAGACTAATAGGTGAATGTGTAGCAGAGCTTTTCCCATTCTAACCAAATGTGAATTTTCTGAAATCAGTAAAAAAATAATACTGAAAATGAGATATATGCCACATGTCTCATATGTTAGAACACAATTTTCCCTTTTTCTCAGGTCCTTTTGGGAAAATAAGATTTTCTAAATTTGACACTGTGGCAGACACTAAATATAGGGGTGGGCAAATGTAGGTTCACAGTTGTTCACATGGTAATGCCATAATAATAATAATAAAAGAATAGACTCTGTTTTTCACGTACTCACAACCGTAAACCTACTTTTTCCAATCCCTGTATAATGCCTACTATAATGCTGATGGGGGTTTTCCCTCATTTTTCTTAAGGTACTGCTTACTTTTTGTGAATCAATAAAATCAATATTTAAAAATTATTAGTCCATTATCAAATTCTTTCTGAAAAATAAAATCCATTCACACATTTGTAATGATTGCCTAACCACTCTATATTTAAAAACTTAATATACCTTAAAAGCAAAACAAGTCCTACCTAATACATTCAACTACTGAGTGCCCATTATGTACCAGACACTCTACAGCAGGGTGTCAAACTCATTTTCACTGAGGGCCACACCAGCCTTGCGGTTGCCTTCAAAGGGACTGTAATTTTAGGACTGTGTAAATATAACTACCCCTTATCTAGGGGCAAGGGGCTTGATGCTGCCGTGGGTAGAACCAAGGTGCTGGGCCGGATAAAACAAGGTGGAGGTCTGGATTTGGCCCACGGGCCTCGTGTTTGCCACCTGTGCTCTACAGGATACTGTAGATAAAGAAAATGCGTTAGATATGGATCCGGCCACAGAGATCACAGAGGAAGAGAAGATACACAAACTAATAATGGTACTTTACAACAGTCAAAACCATGAGAATGTGAATGAATTAGCTATAGATTGAACTGACAGCTGTGCAGAGGGCAGATAAGGCAAGAGAGTATTTGCAATGCTAATCACGATCTAGGAGTTAATGAGGGACTAGAGTAGGGTTAATGCAATAGAAATATACAATGAAGAGCACAAATGATCTACAACAGATAAAATCAAGCTAAAGAGGAAAATCACAGGCTGATTCAACATGGATCTTCAGAGGTAATACATGGATCTTCAGAGGTAATACAGACACAAAAAATGGCAACAGGACTATCAGATAGTCCATGCCCAAAGGTGGAATTTAGGACAGAAAAGGGCCCAAGCAGCAATCAACAGCATTATTAGTTGGAATACCACATTAATAGCAGCTAAATAAAATCATCCCCTGCATAACACCTCTGGCAGTGAGAGAGGGTGTACAACCCAAGGAGGGAGTAATGAATATAAGGTCTTAGAAAGTCAGGGGAGTGTCTTGGGTGGCTAGTGACACCTAGAAAGAAAGGAAAGTTAATCACCAGTAGATCAGCCACCAAAATATTTAGCTTAGAAATATTTTCTACTTGCTCTTTTACTGTCATGGAAAATTGAGTGAAAATTTCAATGGCAGGTCTTAGCCCTCACCCAAGCAGGCTGCATAAAGAGAGGGTGGAGAGAATCTAGCAATGAATTTCAATTATAAAGATGCATATACAATTAAAGAATGAGCAAATGCTCAAGGAATAGAAATACCATTTAAAACAGAAAGCAAGATCAACAAATGAATGAACGTATCCTAAGAAAGGGTTAAAATATAATCACAATATGATTGTAAAATAATTATGTTAACTTCCACTTTTAACCGTAATGTAAGTGGAACCAGATGTACCCCTTATTTAAAACAACTGGAAAACTGGACAAAATATATAAAACAACTGTGTCCAGACACTAGACAATAGGCAATATAGACTATGATCCCTGAGAGAGGAGAAACGAATAAAAGGAGCCCTCCAATCTCCTGGGTTTCGTCCAGAGATCCCAAGCAGAACATGGCTAAGGTCTTGCTGAGTGGAGAAGACAGAAATGAGAGTTCAAGAAACCTGAGTTTTCTAGAAGATGTGGAACAAAGTTCTGGAGAGGAGGGAGCTAAGCAGAAAAAAGAAGTTCACAATTTTGCATGAGGCTACCATTAAGTCTTTACTAAACATTAAGGCATGTGTGCACAGGATGACATTCTCTAGGGCTGGGAAAAGACTGACTAAGGTGCTGTGAGCTGAATGGTCCCCAGAGCTCACGTGGGGCTGAGAATCATTCAAATTTCCACCAGCCAAAGTGGAGAGTTCTCACTGATCATTCAAGGCATTCAGTAAAAATCTTAAAAGGACACACCTTAGGGCTAAATCATCTATTGTGTAAAGGTTATACACTAACATCTACCCTATCAAACTGTGAAAGGGTCAAACAGAACTATAAATAATTGCCTAATGAGCTCAACACTCTTTAAAAGAAGACAACAAAATCCAGAAACTTGACAAGATCACAATGTATAGCACCCAGTAATAATTAAAAAAAAAAATGAAGAAGAAGTAGTATTGGACATACCAAGAAGCAGGAAAATGTAATCTAAAATCCAGGAGAAAGAGAACAGAAACAGACCCAGAAATGACAGATGGAATTATCAGACAATGACATGAAAAGAGTTATTATAACTATGTTCAAGTATTTAAAGAAAAACAAAGTGATACAAAAAAAGGAACATCTAGAGATAAATGCATAAATATCATCCCCCAAATAAGGGGATATAGCACATCTAAGAAAAAAAAAAAAAGAATAGTAAATGGGAAAGGGAATCCAAGAGAACTTGGAAACAAAAAAATCTAACTATGGAAATACAAACCTCAATTTACTTGAGAAAACTGAAGCCTCTGTAACGGAAAATGCCTTTTAATCAATATAACTAGCACAGTAGAATCCCACACAGACAGGAATTGTTGGCATAAGGAACTCTGAAATTTGGTGTGAGTAAAGCTAAAGTGCGGGTAATCAGTTGAAGTAACTCAATCCCTAGATCTCACCTCTCCTTCTGTGTAACTGGTGAGTGCCCTAACTTCTACTCCAGAAGAAATCAGGCTTATTAGTCTCTTGAGAGACTAAAACAGAGCGTTTCTAGATTTCAGGACTCTAGGCATAGTTGAGGACAGGGATAGCACATGGAAAACAGGGGGATTAAGTAAATACGCATATTGGCTACTGACATACCTCAGCTTTCCTTACCCAAGAGGCCAAAACTATGGCAAAACCAGGCTTTACCTTCTGAGTGGAAGACTAGAAGAATCTTCTGCTGGGACTTTATCAACTCAAGAATAAAGGTACAGGTTCCCGCCAAGATGGAGGCATAGGTAGAAACCCTTCGCTTCCTCGAACAACCATAAGGAGGACAATCACCAATCTAAAACCAATAAACAACCAAAAGCGCCAGAAAATCATATTGCATGGAACTCCAACAACCAAGGAATCAAAGAAAAAATCAATCAGACTGGTAAGGCGGACCACGTGGGCCCACTCAGAAAAACCCTGGCTAGGCGGCTGAGGGGCGGGGCTGGCTGCTGAGCTCCTAGGAGCTGCGCAGGAGGGGCTGACTTAAGGGGAAAACTGAGACTCAGAGCTGACTGTGGGCTATGGCTGGGGTTGCTGCCGTGGGGGATACTTCCAGTCTGACACGAGAGTCTGTTGGAAAGTGGGCTAGAGATGAGCAGGTGAGTGGCACTGTTCCCTCTCTGGCCCCTCCCCGACAGGCAGCGCAGCAAGGAGGATCGCCCTACCTGGGTGAGTACCTAAGGCCCTGCCCCTTACAACTTACCAGGTGCACCAAGACAAAGAAATACGGTCCAAATGATAGAACACAGCAAAACCTCAGAACTAAGTGATGAGGAAATTGCCAACCTATCTGATGGAGAATTTAAAGCCCTGGTAATCAAAATGCTCACAGAACTGATTGAGCTTGGTCAAAAAATGAAAGAACAAATGAAAGATACCCAAAATGAAATAAAGCAAAGTATTCAGGGAACCAACAGTGAAAAGAAAGAAACCAGGATTCAAAGCAATAATTTGGAACAAAAGGAAGAAATAAACATCCAACTGGATCAGAAAGAAGAAACAAGAATCCAAAAAAATGAAGAGAGGCTGAGGATTCTCTGGGACAACCTGAAACATTCCAATAATCCAAATCATAGGGGTGCCAGAAGGAGAAAAGGAATAGCAAGAAATTGAAAACTTATTTGAACAAGTAATGAAGGAAAATTTCCCCAATCTGGAAAAGGAAATAGACTTTCAGGAAGTCCAGGAAGCCCAGAGAGTCCCAAAGAAGTTGGACCCAAAGAGGACCACACCAAGGCACATCATCATTAAGTTACCCAAGATCAAAGACAAAGAGAAGATCCTAAAAGCATCAAGAGAGAAGGAGACAGTTACCTACAAAGGAGTGCCCATAGGCTATCAGCTGATTTCTCAAAATAGACCTTACAGGCAAGAAGGGGCTGGAAAGAAGCATTTGAAGTCATCATGAAAGGCAAGGACCTACATCCAAGATTACTCTACCCAGCAAAGCTATCATTTAGAATGGAAGGGCAGATAAAGTGCTTCCCAGATAAGGTCAAGTTAAAGGAGTTCATCATTACCAAGCCCTTATTATATGAAATGTTAAAGGGACTTATTTAAGAAAAAGAAGGTAAAAAATATGAACAATAAAATGACAACAAACTCACAACTATTAACAAATGAACCTAAAAGAAAAGAAAAACAATGAAAACAAAAACTAAGCAAATAACCAGAACAGGAACAGAATCAGAGAAATGGACATCACACAGAGGGAGTTCCGTGAGGAGGGGGAAGGGAGGAATACGGGGGGAAGGTACAGGGAAGAAGCATAATTAGTGGCATAAAATAGATGGGGAGAGATGAAAAAATGGTACAGGAAACGAGGACTCAAAGAACTTATATGTACAACCCAGGGACATGAACTAAGGCGGGGATGCTGGAGGGTTGTGGGGGCAGGGTGGAGGGGGGATAAAGGGGGAAAAATGGAGAAAACTGTAATAGCATAATCAATAAAGAATACTTTAAAAAAAGAATGAAGGTACAAACATCGTGAATCTCCAAAAAAAGAACATGATCAGATCACTCCTACAATAAAACTCACAGCTGACAAATCCCATCCACTGGCTCTCGGTCTCTTGTTCTTAACTAGGAATTGACAACCAAACATGCCCAGTACTCATCTAAAAAAACCCCCAACATAAATACACAGATTAAAACACACCCACCAACAGAAAACAATCAACTCGGAGGAAAAAAGACACTATATGAAGAGAAGAAAAATAACAAAATTACCGTTGTCCTCAGAGAGCTAAGACATTGCAAAATCATCACATTAAAATGAGTTATTTTAAAACAAACCATCAGGGAACAAAATTAACTCATAGGTATTGAGAATATGATAGCAAAATAAAAGTTGTAGAAAAACTGTGAAATCTCCCAAAAAGTAGAACAAAAAGAAAAAGACATGGAAAAGAGAATTTTAAAAAAACCGAAATTAAAGGGACAGTCCAGGAAGGTCAATATCTGAATAATAGGCATTTGTGAGACAGAAGATCATGAAAATTAGGAAAGGAAACCATCAACTAAATAATTCTAGACAATTTCCTAGAACAAAAGGATATGAGTTTCCAGATTAAACGGGCCCACTAGGAGCCCGGCACCATGAACCAAAACAGACCTATACCAAGGCACATCATTGTGAAATGTCAGAACACTGGACACAGAGGAAAACATCTTCCAAGTTCACAGTCAGAAACAATAATTCACAACAAAGGATCAGGAATTGGATCAGTTTAAAGCTTTTCAAAAGCAATCCTGGAAACTACAAGACAATAAAACAATGTTTTATTATTCTGAAGAGAAATTCTTTCCAACTTAAAATTCTATTCCAAGACCAACTATTAAGTATTAGAGTAAAGCTGCAAGATCTCAATGCATGTAAGGTCTTAAAAAAATGTACTCTGAGACATTTTTTCTTCGGGTTTCTACGCAAAGGTAGGCTCTCCTTGACCACCTTTTATAAAAGAACAAATCTTCATCCTCATCCAGGCTTCCATACCCACGTTCTCTGAAACACTGGCACAATACATTTCCTTTTAATTCTGCCACAGTGAAATGCTCTCACTAAAACATACACTCCAGGAAGGCAAGGACTCAACGCTCACCGATGCATTCTGAGCACCTAGGACCGCGTCTCGCATACAACAGAACCTCAACACGCAATGTCCTGCTTTCATAGAAATAAGTAACTTATGAAAGTAGACGACGGAGCAATAGCACAATCAGAGTATCTATTCATGTATGAGGATAAAACACAGGCATTTTCAGAAACACAAAGTCTTACTCTGAGATCTCTTTCTGAAAGCAGAAAGAATATTCTCCAAAAGCAGAAGAAAAGATTGTTCCCTAATGTGGACTATGGTTTTCTGATTTTATCCTAAGTAGGAAATCCATCCCTCTTACCACCTTAATTAGCAGATAAAATCTATCTCTGGTTCTCCTTTTTCGCAAAGAAGTAGCTCCCTCTTAATTAATTCAATCTTATTGAAATTCCTTAATAGTATGAATCACTTAATGGAAATTCATCCTGAGAGAAACAGAAAACACAGACTTCCAAAAGCTTCACATGAATAGAATTTGGCTGGGTATGGTTAGGGCCAAGATCAGAATAGCTGATGCTTCTCCCTCCCTCTGCACTGTAGCCTAGCTGCAGTTGCAGCTGCCAGACATGGGAGAAGCTCATTGCTCACAGCACAGAATGTCAGCTTTGAACCACAACAGAGGCAGGCTGCCAATAATCAGTAGGAGATAGCTGAAATTAAAATAGAAGTTAACGGAAAAACTGGACTGCTTTTTAAAACGTGTCTAAAAAATTAAGGCCTGTTATGCTTACATTTCCAGATATATGAAGCTTAAAAATATATTTAGTCATCTCTGACAAACCCATTTCATTCATCAAATAGTCACAAAATTTGTTTCCTGAGATTTACAGACATCAACTTTTTAGACTTAGAAAACTGACATGATTTTTTCTATTGCAGTGGCCAAGTTATTCATTTCTTTTAAATCCCAAGCACTAGTTATAGTATCAAGCACACATTACTTAATAAACTCAAACAACCCCCTCATTTTTAGAAGCCACTGAGTTCAGAAACATGTGGCTAGCTCCAGAGGGTTATATTGGAAGTTAGAACTAGGACTAGCACACAGATCTTACGCCAGACTTTTAACGTCTGACCCAAATCAAACAAAGGTGTGGGGGAGAGCAACAACAAGATTTTGAATCATGAATCATGCTGGCTTTTTCATGTAGTTACTAGTTTCCCTACAAGTTAAACTGAAAGATTTACAAATAATACAGTTAGATCTGACTTCTTCAATAAGATCTAACTATTTTACATGCAGCAAATAAAAATTCAAAAGATCCTGAATTTTATATCCAAGGACAGTCTAATTTAATCTGCATGAATTTGACATTTGCACACCCCTCAGAAGCATACATGGATTTAATCCTCCTGTGCTGACACCGACCGCCCTGAGACACGTGACAGCAACATCCGCCGATGCAGCTGCGCAGTAGATTGTGGGCAGGTACTACAGCGCGTACAAGACGCAATGGGGACATGACCGGACAGGTATATAGGGGCTGCATCATAACACCAATTCCACACTGAAGACAGTGGGGAACCACGGAAATATTTTAAGTATAAAACTGACAAGGGTCAGATCTGCACTTTTAAAAATCATTATTATGTTTTTTTATCCTTACCTGAGGACATTTTTTTCATTGCTTTTTAGAGAGAGAAACTTTGATGCGATGGAGAAACACTGACTGGTGGCCTCCCCTATGCACCTGGACCAGGGATCGAACCCTCAACCCAGCTATGTGCCCTAATTGGAAATCAAACCCACAACCTTTGGGTTACAGGATGACGCTCCAACCAACTAAGCCACACTGGCCAAGGCAGATCTGCATTTTAGAAAGACCATTTTGATAGTTAGGGTCCCCGGGGCTGCACCCTGTTACAACAAGAAAGATGGTTTAGAAACGGGACAAAACTGGAAGCAAAGAAACTTTAGGCTGCTTGCTGGAGTAATTCAAGTGAGAAGTTTGGACTAAAGGAATGATGTAACAAACTGGAGAAGTGAATACAGACTTAAGCAGTACTGCAGTTGGGACCCTGGTTAATAATTAAAAACCCAAAGAACTAAAACCTAAATTAGAGCCATAGTAGTGCTATAAATGAGTGAAACCTTCAAAGTTTACTTAAACTCATAAAAGGCAAATAAACAACTTTTCTAACATTACCTTCATGCTGTTAAGATAGTAACCAAAGACCACAGAAATGAAAGTTTAGATTCTCTGGAGTAACCGCGTGTCTAAAACAAAGCCCCTTTATAATCGCCGCAGCCAGCATCCTAGTAAGTTACCGCTGAAAGGGAAAGACAGGAAATGAATCAATAAGCCTCAGGCACATGCTTGGCCTGGAAAGACACCGCGTATCAAGGAGCAGAAATCTGAAAACAAAGGCCCTGGGTAATTTAATTAACAGGCCGGAAACGCTGACTGCCGGTTTAATTGTTTGAATAGTGCCCAAATTGTCTGATGAGGTGACCACCCCAAGATTTTTGCACCATTTACTGCCTATTACCACATGGACAACTATGAGATATAGTTCTAAAGAATGCAGGAATCTTAAATAACTTTTATTAATCATACCTATGGTTCCAAAAGAAAATTTTAGAGTTAAAACCTTATATAGGGGAGGGCCAAAGTGGATTTATAATTGTTCATATGGAAAATAATACTATAATTAATGAATAATAATACAAGAATAAACTCTGTGTTTCACATACTCAAAACTGTAAACCTACTTTTGCTCACCCCTGTATTTATAAATAACCTAAGGCTCTTTTTAGCAAATTCATTTCCCATTACATGTTCCCTGCTACCAGGTCAGGAAAATAATACTCTTCAGAGATGAGCACTAACTGCTATGTAAGAACTGGAAAACAAAAACCACTCAGATTAAATGTACATGCCCTTGCCCTGGCCTAGTGGCTCAGTTGCTTGGAGTGTTGTCCTACACACTGAAGGGGTGAGGGCTCGATACCTGGTCAGGGCACAGACCTAGATTGCGGGTTTGACCCCTGGTCAGGGAGAGCAGGGGAGGCAACTGATTGTTTTTCTCTTCCACTGATGTTTCTCTCTCCCCCCCTCTCTCTATAAAAATCAAAAACATATCCTTGAATAAGGATTAAGATAAAAATAAATGTATATGCCCTTATTTACCATTACACTAGGGAGAGGTGTAGAGTTGGAAGAAAAATGTTAAGTGTTAGGTGATAACTACCAGTAAGTACTCAACAACTGCTCAGTAAACTGGAGTAAGCCAGTTTTCTCCCTTGATTTAGTTTGCATTTCCTCATTCGTGTTTATCTCTGGAAGTGTAAACCAACAGAAGAGTCCTTTCAAAACCTGAACAAAGGAGAACCTCATTACTTAACCTGGCGGTGTCTTCTGTTGGCTTCACTAAGTAAATAAGGGGTATTAGGCCAAAGCAGACTATGACATCATTCATTCAACAGGTGTTTATAAAAAGCTGTGTATTATGCTAAGTCCGCAACAGAAGCTTATAGTCTAGTCGAGATAAAAAGATACACATGAAGACTTTAAATAACAATGAAAGGCAATATGTAGATAAACTCTAAAACAAGTTGTGCAGGAAAGAGAGCTACAATGCTCTTACAGGAGGAAATCAGTGTGGACAGAGCTGACTGAGAAAGGCTGTTGAAGAGACGGAACTTCAGGCAGGCTTCTTAAGAAGGGAGATTTGAACATGTAGAGCAAAGGGCTTTCTAGGTCTCTAGATAAACAAGAGCACAGATCTGCAGTCAAAAATGGGCATGTTCTATTTTGAAAACAAATAGTATGGAGATCAGCCTAGTTATGGGTTTTTGTGATCATTAGGTAAGATTTGGTCATTCGATTTGGTAAGAAGTCCACTGGTCAGTTTCCAAAGTACTGAGACAGGGGCTCAGGTGCTTTCTGTGTCCGTTATCCATCATAGCGGACAAAACTATTACATGTTTTGCCTATTTGTGGTTTTAATGATAACATTAATGATATCTATCAATTTCATTCAATTAATTGACATGCTTTAGGGGATGTAGGGAGGACAGAGAGTCCTTCAGGCAGAAGAAACAGTAGAGTACAAAGTCACTAAGAGAGAAAAACCTTGTTAAATTCAAAGAACTTTAAGGGGACCCGTACGCAGTTAGTATAATGGAGTTGTTAAAAGCTCAGCCTTTGAAGTCAGACTAAGGCTTAAGTCTTGGTTATGCCACTTACAGCCTTCCTTGCTCTGTGATTTGGGCAAATTGCCTAATCTCTGTGCCTCAGTTTCCTCTGTTGTAAACAGAGATACTAACAGTCTCTATCTTGTAAGGGTTTTGAGAGGACAAGATAACACAGCATGTGTACAGGAGTTAGCATAATGCCCAGCATATTGGAAGTGTTCAAGAAATGATAATCTTGCCCTGGCTGGTGTAGCTCAGTGGATTGAGCGCGGGCTGGGAACCAAGGTGTCCCGGTTCGATTCCCAGTCAGGGCACATGCCTGGGTTGCAGGCCGGGTCCCCATTGAGGGCCATGTGAGAGGCAACCATACATTGCTGTTTCTCTCCCTCTCTTTCTCCCTCCCTTACCCGCTCTAAAAAAATAAATAAATTAAAAAATCTTAAAAAAAAAAATTAAAAAAGAAATGATAATCTTTATTGTCATTGTATTTAAGGCTGGGTGTATTTGTAGAGTGTAATCATCCTTGTTGGCCTTGTTAAGAATCCTGGACTTTATTCCAAAAAGAATGGAAGCCCTTGAAACAGTTTAATCAGACTTTTGATGTTTAAAATATGGCTTACTTAGTACTCCTTATAAGAAACCCCAAAGGACAAATTTACTACCGAGGAAAGTTTTGCTTGCTTTGAGGGATATGTACCTTTCTTTCTCTGAGTTAAAATTCTGCAAATGACCACATATTCTTTCACTGTTACAGCCATAAAGCTCAGAGCCACACCTGAAGCTCCTGCGCCCTTACTGCCTGCACATGTGTGTTCCCCTCCCCCACCTCTCGAGACTGTTTTCTACTGTTCTATGTATTTCCCGAATCACTTCTTTATTCTTGCTTGTATTTTAGAATGATTGTTTTTGTATTATTCTCCTTTCAATGCACTTCAGCCATTTATGGAATGAGGTGCAATCTAATTACCGAACAAAAATGAAGGGAATAAACAGCACGGCTTCGTACTGCGTGAGTCACGCACTGTGGATGCAGTCCCAGCATGCCGCCGACTCACTCTTTTGGAGTAAACCTAGTCAGATGGAGCAAGAAGACCAGATGGCACAGGAAAGCTCTCTCTATGCAAAGAAACAGCCACGGAGGAGAGTGGAAAGACCTAAGGCCCTCCTGAATTCGCAGAGCAGTTAGGGCGGTCAGCGCCAGCCTCAGAAGAGGACCTGGAAGTGTCGAGGTCCTGGGATGTTATGTGCAGGATCAGGTTGCGGTTTTATTTTATGTACAAGAATTTTTTTCCCTAAAAGTACTTCACCTTCATAACCTTCTTTGCTCCACTGTTCTATTTCTTCAGCTCATAAAATCAATCCCTTTGTTGCTTCACTTACCTCCCTCCTGAACTTGGATCTCACTCACTGTCAGCCATTTCAACTCTCACCTCTTTGGCCACAGCAGTTGCTGTGTCCTTCTGTCCTGGTGTCTCTGTCCTTCTACCATTCCAATCCCGAACCTGGGTCATTCAGATTGTCTACTTTTTCTCCTCCTGGGTTGGAAAGCACTGCTGACTGTGAGTCATAAGCCCCTCACTGCTAGTTATCAATACTTTTATTCATCCCTTGACTAACGTGAGCACCACCAGCTGCTCTAAACCTTTCCCCCCCGTAAAACAGTGTCCAATGTACTGCTCTCCCCTGGTGTCTCATCTGCTACATTACAGAATGGAGCAAATCTATTCTATATGAACAAATGCATCTTCCTTCTGTTTTACTCCCAAGTGGCCCTGAGGCGGGGTGCTCCTGGTTTCCAGGACACTGCTGCACTCTCTTGGCTGTCTTCTCTGACTGCTTTGTTGTTCCTCCTCTTTCCCCAAACGTTTAATGTCTGAGTGCCTTCCCTAACCGTAGTTACTACTTAGGTGGTGTCCATCTGTCAAAAAATCCCGGTTCAACCTTCAAGACCTCCTAAGTCTGGCCACTCAGCACCAGGTGCAGTGCTACCCCTGGTCTCAGCCATCGTCATCTCTTCTGTGGACAAAGCCTCTACCGGTTTTCCTGTGTCCGCCCTAGCTTCCTACAATCTAGTCTCAACACAGAAGCCAGAAGGGTGCTTTTACAACATAAATTAGAGGCAATCGCTTTGCTCAACCACCACTAATGGTCCCCTAATTTTATTCCAGGTAAGAGACAAAGTCCTTACAATGGCCGACAAAGCCCCCAAATCTGCCCCACCCCCTCTCCCATTTACTTTTCTGACTTTATCACCTATTACTCTTCCTCCTTGCTCACTCTTGCTCTTCCCTCTTGCTTGCTTCTCTCTAGCCATGCTGACCTCCCTGCTATTCCTCGAAAAGGCCAAACACACTGCTGCCTCAGGACCTTTTCACATCCCTCTCCCCATCACCTTCTTTCCCCCACAGCTGTATGACTGAGCTTTCTAACCTTTGTCCAAACAACAGCGAGGCCGCCCCTGACCACTCTGCTAAATGCTGTGATCAACTTCCCCATTCCTCATGCGCTTTCCCTGGCCTTATTATTTCCATAGCACTTACTGCCATCGAATATCCTACATAATATTCTTATTTTGTTCATTGTCTCTCTTCCCACACTAGCACGTATAGTTTATGAGAACAGCGATTTTTTTCTGATTTCTTTGTTGTGGTATTCTTACTACATAGAATAGTGTATGACACATAGTGGGTTTTCCATAAAGATTTCCTGAAAGACTGACGGACTTGAGTGAGTAAATGTAAAAAAGAAAAGGAAAAAAAGAGAAAGAACAAAAAGAAAGAAGGGGAAAAAAGAAACTTGTCCAAAGCAATGCAACAATTACTACAGTGTAGCCAGCATTATAAACAATTATTGTGGTGTAGCCAGATCTGCATGGCTTCAAAGCCCATACCATTTAGAACAACAGTTAAGAAGCTTCTAGTTGAAAGAAATACCTTAAGAATTTAAATAAGCTCAATAAGCAGTATCATAAAAAAGAAAAAAATAAGTAAAACAGGCAAGCCAACTGTCTTTCCTAAAATACAATTAGAAAATAATTGAATCAAAACTATTTAAACTCAACTACAAATAATACATTTTTTCAAAACTACAAAGTATACATAATTCCTTCTTTTAAAAATAACTACAATTAAAGATAATTTTTGAGGACTGGAGGCTTCTGCTTTCAATCAAGATGAAATAACAGGAGCTGAATTTACCTTCCTGCCTGAAATACCCGCCTCTTCAAACAAACAAACAAACAAATCAAAAACAGACAAAAATATGGCATTTGTTTATAAAACACTGAACATCAGGCAAAAAAGGAGAGTGATCCTTGAGAGACAGGAGATAAATGAGGTGAGACCAATGAGTGCCTTGAGAAAGTGTGCAGGCCGCCACATAGTGAGGGGGAACCCAGGCTGAGCCAGCAAAGTCCCTGAGCTGAAGAAGACAGAGCTGAGAGTCTAGAAAGGACAAAGCAAATGGAGGCAACAAAATAGAGTATCAGAGGAGAGAGAGCCACACACAAAGAGGTCACTAAAGATCTACAGAGGGTCGGACCCTCTTCAGTGTTCAGGAGTGTACTGATTTGTACATGTGCGTGAGAAAACTACGTGAGGCCAAAGAAAGAACAATATGAGAGGATTAGATAGAGTAGTGCCTGGTACCAGGAATAGTGCCTATTCCTACTGGCCAGGCTAGGTAAAAAACAAAATCCAGAATTTACGGGGCATTGAGTACTATATTCTAAAGTGGGAAATAATTAGACCGAGCACTGCTCCAATCATAAACAAACAAACAAACAAACAAACCCCATCCAAATGGATCAACTGTTTCCAAATAGCTTAACTACATACAGGACAAAAGTCAAGATGCGTTATACAAATACCAAAATACATGGTAACCAATAAGGTAAAACTGACAATGTCTGCCATCCAATCAAGACTAGCAAGCATGTAAAAAAGCAGGAAAATATAACCAAAAACTGAGGAGAAATATCGATAATTTAAAACTGATCCAAAACTGATAGAGATGCCAGAAGTAGAAGACACATTAAGTAAATATATAACTGTATTCCCTATGTTCAAAAAGCCAACTAAAAGTGTAGATATTTAAAAAAAGGCCCTAATCAAGTTCATAGAGCTGAAAATGACAATGTCTGAGATGAAAAACAAACTGGATGAGATTAATGGCAGATTAGGCATTGCAGAAGATTAGTAAATGTAAGACATTGAAATAGCAGCTATCCAAAAAAAAAAAAATGAAATAGAAATAGGAATTTTTAAAATAGAAAAGTGCATCAGTGAGCTGTGGGACAATTTCAAGCAGCCTAATATGTGTATAATTGGGGTCTCTCAAGAAGAGGAAAATTGGGTGAGCCAGAAAAGTTAGTTAAGAAAATAATGGCTGAAAAATTTTTGGTTTGACGGAAACTGTATATTCACAAATCCAAGAAGTTCAGTGAACACCAAACATAAGAACCACACAAAGGCACATCATAATCAAATTGTTAAAATCAGTGATAAACAGAAAATCTTAAAAGTAGCCAGAGAAGGCACATTGCATACAGAGGAATAAAAAGATGACAGCAGATTTCTTGTCAGAGATAATGCCAACGAGAAGACAGTGGAGCAACATCTTTTAAGTACTGAAGAAAAAGTCAACCTACAAATATATACCCAGTATAATATCTTTCAAAAATAGACAAAATAAGATTATTTTAGACATACTGAAGCTGAAAGATTTCATCACCAACAGACCTGTACTCAAGAAATGGTAAAGAAAATACTTCAAACAGAAGAAAAATAAAACCAAATGAAAAGAATGTATTTACACAAAGGAATATAGAGATATGGCAATGATAACTCCACTGCTAAATATATAAGATTCAAAAAAATACTGAAATCACTTTAAAACATAATTGACTTTTTAAACAAAAATAACATTATACTTTATAAAATAAGTATAAGAAAAAGTATGACAGGGAAGGTAAAATAGAAGTATATCATTACAAGGTTCTCACACTATATGTGAGGTGCTGAATACTACTTGAAGGTAGACTATAAGTTAAACACCTGTATGGGGATGTTCATTGTAATTCACATGTAATAGCCAAAAAATGAAACCAATGCAAATGTCTATCAACACATGAATGAATAAGCAAATTGGGGTATATTAATAAAATAGGATCTACTAATAATAGAAAGAAATGACATGTTGATACATACAACAAAATGGATGAATCTTAAAATAATTATACTGGGAGAAAGAAAGCAGACGTGAGAGCACACACTGTATGACTACACTCATGTGGAGCTCGAGACGACACAAACGAAGCTGTGGAGTCAGAAAACAGGTCAGTGACGGCCTGGTGGGGAGGTGGGCAAGGCGGATTACAAAGGGCAGACAAAAGCTTTTGAGAGTGATGGATATCTTGATTATGGTGATGGTTTCTTACACACACATAAAACTTACCAAATTGTACACCTTAAAATATGTGCAATTTATAAAGCTGTTTAAAAAATAATTCTGGACTTAAATTTAGGTTAAAAGCCAAAAATATTTAGACTACCTACACTCTTTTGGCTCCTCAGAATAAAAATAAAACAGATGAGCTAGAATAAAATACTTACAATATTTAAGGATAAGTATGGATCACAGAAACCAACTACTCAAATAATTTATTAGAGGTAAAAGAACAGAGTCCCAGAAAAGTCCAGTGACTTGGCCAAGGTCTTACAGCTAGAGTTAAGGGCTTACGAAAGTGTTTAAGATCCACAATAGCAGGGATGGTGTTACTTAGATTTCCACTATATCCTTTATACCTACACTACAATGCCTGAGATATAGCAAGAGCTCAATAAATATTTGTTAAAAAGGAAGGTAAAAAGGACGATAAAAGGAAAGAACATTCTCCCTTGCAATATGTATGGAAGTTTCTCTCTACATTTGATTGTCCAATCTCTTTAACACAGATGAGAACATTAAGCAGTACCTTTAATATCATAAACATAAGAGAATAAATTACATTTCATATTTTTAGCTTAGTAGATATTTTATTATATTCTAATGCTTAAAAATGTCTAATTCATGTTACCAAATCTTAAAAAGGGAGAATAGAAAATACTCCATTCATGAAGATTAGTGATATTTTCAAATTTTAAAAAATTAAGAAAAGTACTTACCAAAAATTTCTCCATTTTTGGCATATTCTGTTACAAGGTACAACATGTTTTTGGTCTCCATCACCTATTGATAAATAATTCCATATTAGTTGGACAGGAAAGAATTGCAATTTACTACAACATTCTACAGAGTTACTTAGTTTAAAACTACTAATAGCCTGGCTGGTGTGGCTCAGTGGATTGAGCGCGGGCTGGGAACCGGAGGGTCCCGGTTCGATTCCCAGTCAGGGCGCATGCCTGGGTTGCGGGCCGGGTCCCCAGTGGGGGTCATGTGAGAGGCAACCACACATTGCTCTTTCTTCCTCCCTTCTCCTCTCTAGAAATAAATAAATAAAATCTTAAAAAACAAACAAACAAACAAAAAAACTACTAATAAAAGTGTCAAAGTTACGAACAATTCAGAAGCCGGTCAAGTTTACAGGACACAATGTCCTGATGCTAACACTCTGTGAAAAGTCCAGATCCTTGCTCTCCCGAGGGCCTGGCAGCGTCGGCACTGCCCAGGCACCGTCAGAAACGCAGGGTCTCAGCCTCCACCCCAGAGCTATGGACGCAGAATTCACATGTGAACAAAACCCCCAGGTGATTATTATGCACATTCAAGCCTGAAAAATACTAATACAGGCGACAGGAGTTGTGAAGATCACCTTTTTTCCACTTCCTCCCTGACTTTTCTAACCCTGTGTTATATGGCAGACTGCAATCAAGAAAAGGATAATAAAATACAGCTCAGTTTCTCTGGCCTAGAGCCGACTGTATCTCACACAATGTGACAGTCTTCCTACTATAGTTTAACACTGTAACATAGTATTATTATTCTAAAACACTGTTCGAAAGCTTCTTCATTTACTCCACTGCTATATACACTTTTATTTAAATTAGTTTTCCTAGGTTAAGAAAAGAAGTCTGTTATTGTCATAGACTTGACTTTTCAAGCTAAACTGAACTGAAAGGAAATGAATTTATAGATTCAAAAGGAGTGACTTTTAGATTGCTTCCCTGTAACACTACTGCTTTATATACCGGCACACACTAATAGCATAAAGTTGAACTCCCATCTACGGAAAGGCTGGAACAAATGTTCTCTAACAGGTTGGTGTAGGACTGTGGCCCATCAGACCAAAAAATGAAAAGCTACCTACAATTTGTATGTAAACAAGTCAAACAGTAAATCCGTTTAACTGATTATTTAGTCCAAATAAACACAGAATTATCATATGCAGCCTGGAGGTTTTAACCTCAGTTTGTCTTAGGGGTCATAAGGGACTTCTAGGAATGTGATCACCATATTTTTCGGACTATAAGATGCACCAGACCATAAGACGCACCTAGGTTTTAGAGGAGGAAAATAAGAAAAAAAGTTTTGAAGCAAAAAATGTGCTAAAATATTTAGTAACATAAATAACATAATATTTCACCAATGTAAATGTAAACAGCCAGGTGAGCTACATTCAGACTATAAGACACACCCCCATTTTCCTCCCAAATTTGGGGGGAAAAGTGTCTTATAGTCTGAAAAATATGGTATTTTCTTGTAAGTATCCTCTTTAGAAATTAAAAGGAAAAAAAGCTTAAAGGGAGAAGTACTCTGGTATGAATTGGACCTCAGAGGTCTATAGTTTCAGTTTCAGGAACTGTTTTGAGTGACACACCACAGCCTCACATTTTTAGCTAAGGGCAGTGCTGATGGTCCCCACATTTTTTTAATTGCAAATTTCTATCAATAAAAAGTTGTTTTTAGAGATATGTATGTGCATATGTGCGTATGTGTATATATACATAGATACGTATTTATGAATATACACATGAAGAGGCACTTGGGCCACTGTATAGATGCATTATGTACACGGACAATAATGCGGTGACTGTGGGGGGAGGAGGGCATGAGGGGACTGAATGGTAATGGGAAAAAATACAGTAAGAAAATGCACACAAGAAGATAAATTTAAAAATAAACATAATTAGAAGTTCTAATATTTTCTTAAACCCCAATGGACACGTATGCGAACCCACTTCAGTGCACACGTGTTACACCAGTACCAGGTGTCTGAGAGGGGAAAGGCCCTGACTTGTAAACCAACTTCTGCGGTGTATATACACCTACAATCACTGATTTCGAGCTTCTACCATGATGTTAATCAGCTTGCAAAATTTCTGAAAATTAATAATCAGCTCTCAGCAGCCAGGACAGGCTGAGCCCAGCACACCACCAGATGCACACGTCATACTCGAGAGATTAAAATCATAGGCTAGCGTATTTTAGTTTAAAACTAGTTTCCCAATATAAAAAATTCTACACATTAATGAATAAAACTATTACAAGTGTTTGGTATTAATTACCATTCCTGAACATGAATTACTTTTTAAAATCTGAGAAAATCTTCCTTTTAAAAAACATGGCTTACACTTAAAATGGGTACAGTTTCATTTTACAAAATTATATCTTAAAAAATTTGCTTTATAAAATATGGCTCATTTACTTTATCCGATAAAACAACCCAAATATAAGATCTGGCTCCAGGTATTAAAAAATATGTCACTAAGTATACCACTTTTGGCCTTTTATTTCTTAAAACAGTAACAGTATATTTTTTAAATAAGTAAAACTCCCATGTCCTCATTAATGGTACCACCACCCAAACCCAGCAGGTTTAAGCAAGGTATCACAAATACACAACTATCAGCTTTTTAAATAAATAACTTACAGTCTAAGAGACAACTTAAAATTAAGCTACTAGTTTTTAGTTTCCTATTTTTTAATTTAAATATAGAAGAAATGGGTATACTCAGCTTAATAAAAGCATGACATTATCCTTTTTTAAAGCACTGAAAAAACTAACATAAAAGAGAGCAATGATGATGCAAACAGAGAGATGAATGTGAGAAGCACGGAGAACTAACTAGCTGTAAGGCTAAATCGTACCTGATAAAGTTTGATTATGTGAGGATGGTCTAACATTTTCATTATTTGTACTTCTCGGTAGATTTTCTCAAGGTTCACTGCATCCAGCTGAGATTTATCTATAATTTTTATCGCCACCTGCAACCCACACACAAATAAATACAATTAGTACACAATGGTTAACATTTTCTAGTTAGAACTTTTTAATAAATTACATCTGAGACTTTGCCTGTAGGTTCCTGCGATGATGATAGCTAGTTTAAATTCAATGCTCATTCGTTCACTCAACAAATATTTCTTAAACATCTACCATGTGTAAGACATGGTGGTAGACTTTGTTTGGGAGTGTCTTCAGCGTGCTGTGAAGAATAACCCTGCAAAGTTACTGTAATGAAACACATTTCTCTTTCAATACAAATACAATGCCTTTTTACTCCATTTACATGTTAAGTAAAATCTCAGCAGTTTCAACTAGTTCTCCCACGGCAAAGTACCTATAAATAAATGATCAGCCAAGTACAAGACAGTTTCTATTGTAATAGAATAAAATTTTTCCAGAAAAGCAAGTGATAGGTTCCAAAGAATATAGAACTATCTTTTTGGTAAAAAGTTAAATATGAAGTATCAAAATCCACCTACATGAAAAGATACCAATTGGATTAAATTTTGTTTTCAAGATCAAAGTGCAAACACTCACGTTAGGAATTACACTAAATTTTGACTTCCTTAAAGGACTCTGGTTTTTAAAAACATGGCCTCTGCCTGTCCTACCTAGACTGGAACCCAAACCACTCCAGGGGTAATGATGTGAAGGAACTGCATTTGAAGGCGAATAACTACGTAATCAGAAAGCAACAATCATGTACTTTAATGCAACCAAGAAAACCTAATTTTTAAAAAATTATTAGATAGTTGGTTGAAAAATAAGCCATCTGATTTATATAAAATTTTAAAATAATTAGACAACACCCAAATTTAATTATAGTCTCTTAAATGTACTTATTATTCTATGTATATGTTCTGAACATAGTTCAGTTTTATGTTGTTTCAGGGTAATTTTTAATGTCAATTATTGTACATGCTGTAATAGCTCAAGATTCTTAAAAGGTATCCAAGAAAATAGGGCTCAGCTCCTCAGTTTCCTCAGACTCCGGTTTATATTAGGTTGGCCAAAAAGTCCATATGGTTTTCTATATAAAAGTCACATTTTTCATTTTCACCAATAACTTTATTGATTTGGATATTTTAAGTATGTCAGCTATCTCCTCTGTGGTATAACATTGATTATTCTCAATCAATATCTCAATCTGACTGCTATCACCTTCAACTGGTCTACCCGACCATGGAGCCTTGTCCAGTGAGAAATCTCCAGCATGAAACTTCACAAACCACTATTGACACATTCCATCAGTCACAACACATTCTCCATATACTGCACAAAGCTTTTCTTTGCATTTCAGTTGTGTTTTTACCTTTCTTGAATTAATAAAGCATAATATGCCAAAAATGTTGCTTATTTTCTCCCACCTTTAATATTAAAATGGCTACACAAAAATTCACCCATTTGATGCTTTTAAAAAAATTCATGCTGACATGACAGCTGTCACAATACAATTTAACAAAATTGTTTTTGAATGAAGTTAAAGACAACTAAGTGTTACTAGAGCCATCTTATGGCCAACACAATAGTTAGTTTTAAATTCTTTCCTTACGGCTACTCTTTCCTCTGCTATTATCTCTACTGTGAGGTTTATTTCTTACCTTTCTCTATTTCTAATTTGCTGTCAGAGCTTGTTTCCTGATTTGAATTAACTGCAACCTATAGAAGAACTCGAGTTCCCAAAGAAACCAGATTACTAAATATAATGGATAAAATTAAAATTCTGCTTAAGAAGAAAGGGCATAGCTTCTATGCTAGGCAGTAAAGTGATGGGCTTTATGGTGGCTATTTTGATTATGTTTGTTAGTATTTTGCTTCTGTAATCAAAATATTCTAGAAAGTAAAAAGCGCTAAACTTTGCTAGAAATTAGCAGTCATTATCACCTGAGCACAGTATTTTCATTTACTTTGGGTAAAAGTTGGTAGATAAAAAGATAAGTGTATACTTGAATCTCCTCAATATTCCTTAGGAAGGTAGCATGGGCATATTTGGAAGAAAGTGTGTTGCCCTACAATTTCTGAAGTGCATCTAGACACCAAGAACCCCTCTCCACCAAAGAAGTTTTAAAAACAAAATGGGTCACAACCATCTAATAAATAGAAAAAGAATTGGAGTGAAAAGAATCATGGTTTTTAAAATTGCAGCATGATTACTGTCATTAAGAAAATTTGAATTATATATAATATATTGAGTATCATGTTTAATGTTAAAGAAAAAGTCTGAATATTAAATACTAATTAAAGCAAGTATTACCAAGAGATAGCTCCTCATATGCTTTTGGAACCTTGGCTTCGAATAATAAAAAAAGTGAAAAATATATAAAGTATCTAATTAAATTTTAACAAGTTATAAACCTCATTTAACTTTTCTTAGCCAAAAACATCTCAAATAACAAAACATAATTCTCTTTTCAATTTTATCTTGGGCCCCAGGCTGCATACATACGGACCACAAGTCTAAACATTTATATTTTTATCACAGTACCCCTTGTTTGTAGGGCTGCTGTAAGATTAGGAAAAGGTAAAACACTCAAGAAAAGACAGAGCAGTTAGCACGCTCCTTGCCTGTAACAGTAGGATTAACAAGTAGTCCCCAAAAGTAATGACTCAGACACAAGTTTATTTCTTGCTCAGGTAGCAGAACTGGATCGGTAAGACGTTAGTAGGTGGCCCTCCTTCACAAAGGCACAGACTCAAGGAGGCCTCCTACCTTTAACAGGAGGCTTCCAGGGTCAGCCCGAAGGTTGTCTCCATTCCAGAAAACGTGGAGGACCCCTCATTAGAGGTTTTTATGGCACACACAGTTTACTGTGTTACCAAGAACTCAGTCACATGACCACACCTACATGCCAGAGGGGCCAAGAAACAGTCCAGTTGTAGGTCCAGGAAGAGAGGAAACAATGGATTTTGGGTGATCAGCTAGCAGTCCCTGCCATACTCTTCCAGGTAACTTCTTAACAATGGGACTCTTTACCAAGTACTTCTCAGACATGTGATGATGATGATGATGATGATGATGACCTTCACAACTGCACATCACTATTTAACAAAATACTTTAGCATACTTTAACAAAGTTTATCTCATTTGTTTCTCAATTTTGTATAGTAAATGTAACAAGTAGTACCCCCATGAGTTGATGAAACTAAGTTTCAAAGATACTACATACTTTACAAAGGTCCTAAAACTGGTGAATTAATGGGAAAAAAACTGCAGGCCTTCTAACTACAAGTTCAATTTTTTCACTATTGAAAGAGCCAATCATTCAAACATTTACTGAACACCTGCTGGGTGTACAGAATTATGCCTGGGATACAAAAATGAGATCTAATTCTTACCCTGAAGGAACTTAATAGCTCTATGAGAACAAACAGAACACATTTTGGAAAACAAATTCCATCAACAAAGTTCTGCATTTTGGGATTTCCTCAATGGGGTACAGAAGTCCCAATTCACAAAAGAATTGTATTCCAACAGTTCATTTTGAAGTTAACTATGAACTTAAGATTTCTGGGAATTTATGCTCTGCATCCCTTAATTCCAAACATAGTTCCTAAGACAGAATCTGCAGGGTGGTAACTAAGTCAAGCGAGGGGCTCTGTAAACTGAAGGACCCGTTTTCTGTTGTTATTCATCTAAATTACTCAACTTTCTTAATCCCAATTGTGCATGCATTATCTTCAAAATAACCTTCAGTGAATTTACTGGAGATAGAAAAATTAATATTACTTCTGCGAGGGTTTGAAAGTTTCCTATACAATTTGAATGGTATATTGGATAAAATGATTACCATCAAACTAAATCCCATGAAACGCAGCGACACTGAATATTGTAACCTCGGAAACAGGAAAAGGTGATTTAAAAACAAAATACCTAATATGTCAATTACATCCCAAAAGATACTATTTTCACTTACAGTATTTACAAAGATTAAAAAGTAAACACCCTTGTGAGCTAAGGATCAACAGGATGGTCACTTTTAAGTGCTGCTGCTAGTTATATAAAATAGGTTATAATTCTTCTGGAAGGCAACTTGATAATACCAAAAACCTTAAAAATCGTCCATCCCATTTAACCTAGGGATTCCACTTCTGATAATAATCTGAAAGAAATAATCTGAAATAATGATAAATACTTTTGTGTAAATATATTCAAGAGTATTATTTATAACATAAAAAATGGAAACAGTAACTGGGGAATAATTACATAAATTATGTTAAGTTTATGACTATTAATGTAGCTATTAAAATGGCTTCTTTTAATAATATAGAAAAATGCTTATGCTAAAATGTTAAATTAAAAATAGGATATCAGCACAGTCTCAACATAAGAAAAAAGACCAGAAAAAACTAGATATAAATATAATGAAATGTTATCAGTAGGTGAGAAAAATCATGATTATATATTTTTGTATTTTTCTGTGCATTTTTTCTTCAATGAGCATGAATACTTTTCTAACAAGAAAAAAAGAAAATGGATTATTATATTTATAAAATATGCTAATTTCTCTATCTGTGAAATATTAGTCATTTTCATTTTCTTATTTTTTGAATTCTCTATTAAATGGGTGTAAGATTTAAATATTCCTTAAGACTATGTACATAGAAATGTTTTCAATAATGTTAAGTAAAAAGCAATACATATAAAAGTAACAACTATGTAAAATAAAAGTTTGCACAGAAGACTAGGGGTTAAATGTAAAAGCAGAAATCAAATAGTGGTAAGGTGGTAAGAATATTTTCATTTTTTAAAACATAATTTAATAATAATATTACCTTTTGATGAATTTATTGTAGAAACAATTATTTCACTTCTCATTAAAGAAATATTAGTCTTAAACCACACATACAAAAGTGGTTTTGAGGAACTTTATAAGGAAGTTACTCAGTAAGAGCTATTTTTCTGGTAACCAATCAGAAGGGAGTAACATGTTTACTCTCTCGGTAACATCTGCTTCAGTGTTATTTACTACTAACTAATTCTACACTGTCCCTCTGAAGTGCCAAGTAGACTTATCCTTACCACACAATTAGATTTCTGACGTTAGAAAATACACACACTTTTAGAGTTTGTATGTCAAACCCATGGGGAATGAAGACGTTATTTGACTGAAAAGTGGACGTGGTTGAGCAGTCTACAACGAAAGGGATTCTGAGAGCAGTAAAAGTCAGTAGTAAAGATGACATGGAGTTCTCCAATCACCTGCCCTTTAAGAATAAATAAATTAACTTTTTATCCAATTTAAAATTTGACTTTTCAAATTTATACAATAAAACAAATCCTCGCTAAGATTTAATGTGATTATAGTGGTAAGTGAAACCAACTGGAGTGAAGGTAAATGTTAGCATAATTTTATATGCATAAAAATGGAACTGAGAATTTTTAAGACTATAAAAGAATAATCTCCTACGTTAAAAATTATTTAAACCAATCTACAAAAAGGACAACTCAATTAAAACATGGGCCAGCTGGGTGGCTCAGTTGGTTGGAGCACTGTCCTGTGCACCAACAGGTTGCAGGCTGGTCGGGCACACACGGACATCACTGGTTCCAACCCTCGGTCAGGGCGGGTGCGGGAGGCAGCCAATCGAGTTTCTCTTACATCGATCTCTCTCTCTCCCCACCTTCCTCTCTCTCTAAAAATCGATAAATATATCCTTGGGAGAGGATTAAAAAAAAAAAACCAAGGGCCCAAGTACAACAAAGCAATTCACGAAAGAAATGTAATTATCACATGAAACTGTGTAATCAAAATAATCAAAGAAATGCAAATTAGAAGAATATATTATTTTATTTCATCAAACTGGAAAAGATTTAAAAATCATATTATTGGAAAATATGCATTCTTCCCAGTAAAAATTAATAAGTACTTTTTGGAGGATAATTTGGTATCTCATGCCATAAGATATGGATGTAAGGACATACATACATTGATCGATTGGTCAATTGAGAGAGGGGCAGGAGATTATTTTAAAGGGGAGGGAAAAAGAGAGGGAGAGAAACATCGATGTGCCATAGAAACACCGATCAGCTGCCTCTCGGACACCCCCAACCAGGGACCTGGCCTGCAACCCAGGCACGAGCCCAGACTGGAATCGAACCAAAGACGCCCCAGTTTGCAGGACAACGTCCAGCCCACTGAGCCACACCAGTTAGGGCAGCGCGCACTTCTTGACCCTAGAATTTCCGTTACTATGGTAATACCCTAAGAAAATAATAAGATAGGTACACAAACGTATATATAAGAATGCCCTCTGAAATATTATTGAAATATTATTTTTTAAAGAGAGACAGCAAGAGAAATAATTTAAATGTTCAATAACAGGAAATTGATAACTATAATTCAGACAGTTATATACAAGGATAGTATTTAACCATGCTTTAGGCAGTTTATTTAAAACTTGGGGAAATGTTACTAACACATTAACTAAAAAACACAGATTATATGTCTGGATGACATTGATTTTATTATCTATATATAGAATAGATGTGAATAATTAGGAGGATACGGACTGAATTATCTGTTGGTTGGGATGGTGGAACTAAGAATGTTTATTTTTTTACTTCGCGCTTTTCAACAATGTCTACAATAAATAAGCAATGTCTAAAATTCCTTTTGTAACTTGAGGAAAAACACATAATTATTATGATTATTTTAAAGAACTTAAAACAAATTTTAGCATCATTTTTTAGTTTAATTCATCCAAGATTCATCTCTTAGCCTGTTTAAAGCATTTTTAAATGTTTTTTAAAACACATATTTTCTGATGACACTCTCAAATGTAATTGTCTTTCATTCTTTCATAATCTTAAACTGGATACATGCGCCGTTTCTCTTTGAAGGGGGAAAACGCATTCTCTACAAATGTTCTGTTTAAAGGAACTTTTACATAAATCACATATGAACAATATGGAGGTGGAAGGTCGAAGAAGTACTAAGCACACTAAAGAGGAAAGAAAAATATCTTAATGAATTTCTGGAATCCATTTGGCTCCAAGGAAATGAATCTGTCATCAGTAGTGGGCCATAAATCAAAGGTCATCATGTGAATCCAAGAATCCAGGCCAGCTTCAGTATTTCAAAAAAAATGTTTTCTTAATTGCCTGATACTAAGATAGCATTTCCCAGTGGAATTAAAATCAGAACACATTAAACTCTGTCAAAGTTTAAAGTTTCTACAAAATATAAACATTTACACAACTCTTATTTTGCGTGTTTGTCTCCCCCAACTCCTCTAAAAGAACAGAGCACTTCGAACAGAATAATTTGCCAAATATTACTTGCCTGGGTGCCAAGAAACGTAGAGAACAATTTCGAATAAAGCATATGTATTCCACAACAAGTAAAATCTTTACTTCAGCAAAGACCATAAACAGGCCTGATACAGGACTGGCGAGTAAATTATCTGGTAGCAAGTCCTTCTGTTGCACACAGTGCAGCTGCTCTTTGAAACCCAGACCACTTCACAGCACAAGATCAGCACCAAGATTACAAAGAGGAGTCAAAATCTTAAAGTAAAATATAAAATTCAATGGTATTAAAAACTAAGTCCTCTTCTTCAAGAAATATTGCAATCAGGGTATAGCACACCCTTCGCTTGTTTCTACTGTTGCCCCCAAAATGTAACTTTGATACTTTATTTGGAAAACTTTAAAAGTACTTACATTTTAAGATAGTAGTTAAAGAGTTATGCCTAAATATAAAAGCCCCCAAACGCAAACAGAAAGCTTTTCAGTGAACCAAAGCAGTGTTCAGAATGTTCTTGCTAGCAGTTTTGCATTCTAGCTTCTCTTAAGGATAAGTAAGTAGCCAGCACCTAGGTGCCATTTTAATAAAGTAAATTTCAGAACCTCTGTGAAGTATCTTTACTTTCCATGAACCACATGTTTACATGTGGTTCTTTAGCTAAGTAACACAGAGGCATGGTATTGAGGAAAACTCAAGTATCTGTCAAAGGTCTGAAAATAGCTGATGACAGTTATCTCTGCATAGTGATATTATGGGTAATTCTCTTCATTTATCTATACTTTAAAATTTCTCAATAAACATGATAAATTTGATAAAAAAAACATTTTACCCTTTAATATAAAAGTAACCTTCTCACTTGGTAATTTTCCTTCTACGAATTTACCCCCAATTCCTCCTCCCTAAAAAAATTTAAGATGCAGACAAAGAGTTATATACACAAAATGATTCACTGACAATTATTTATTGTAAGTCAACACTAGAAACTATATAATGTTCAATAATAAGGAAACTGTTAAGTAAAATGGGATTCATCTGTAAGGTAGAACACTGAAGCTATTAAAAATGTTTTATAAAGTTACATATAATAAGCAAAATGCTCAGGCTATAGCCTGAATGGAAAAAGAGATACAATTTATATAGGTATACCTATATGATCACATCTATGGAAAAAAGTGTACTAAAAAAGATGATTAGAGGTAAACATGCTTATTCCTTCCTATTGGTGAAGAAATTAAACATGTATGTTTTTGTATATTATTCTTTATATATTTTCTACATTAAGGCTATATTTCTTTAATAGTCAGAAAACAAGAAAGTTTAAGGGCACAAATGACTTTTCTGAAATTTTATTTAACAGACAAAAAAAATTAGCTATATAATCAAAGGAAAAAGTTCTTTGCTAGAATAGTACTATAAAAGAAAACACTATTCAAGGACACTTATAGCATAGCAAACTAGCAACCACTATTGCCTAAAATAGTTTAACAGTCTAAATGCTATTATTCATTTCCCATTATGCTCATTTTATAAAATTAGCTACTCTAATTCATAAACCACAAACCAATATTACAAAGCTTTTATGAAGTATTATATTAGAAAGCTGTATTCCACCACTACCTGCCTTCCCTTTTGTGTGCAAAATTTACAGAGGTCTAACATGAGAATACCACTTCAGATTATGATGTACTTATATTTCTTAATGTTCACCTTTTTGATAGATTAAACCAAAATGAACATCTCTTTTATCTACTAATTTTTTCCTAAAAGGCAAATGGTCATGGACCTCCCAAACTCTGTAGAAAACATTACTTTTGAATGATAAAGAACAAGAGATGGAGAAGAGCCCATTAAAAATAAAAGGGTGCAATTATTCATGACATTGATGTTTAACCTAAGCCCTAAAATTTGCCTTGGTTGCAAATTTGGGAATAAAAGACCTCTAAGTTTTAAAACACACACACACAGTGATGTTAAAGTACACTGTATTGAAGAATCTTGTATAAGCAGTAATATAATGGTATTTTGCTGATACTGTTCTTTATACATTGTTTTCACTGTAATTACCATACTGTGTTCAGCAATGAGAACCTAAAATAATCTTTAAAAACTTGAAAGTTTCAACTAGCCATTTGATTTATATTTGAAGTAGTTGTATTTATTAAAGACATAAAAATACAGTGAACGAACAAATACTTATTTTAAAAAACCCTCATTAACAACAAATAGTATACTTTAATGAAACACTTGTATCTGTGCCCTAGCTCAACAATTCTAAGTGCAAATTACCATAAAAGTTCACAGCAACTTCACAAAACTTGAAATCTACTGGAAAATTTCCCTTCCTTAATTACCTTGCAATTTCACTCACCTTTAATATCTCCACTTTAATACCTCCAATCACACCAAATTACCACAAACACATTTACCTATGTTAAATGCACATTTTAAAAAATTGTTTTATCCTCACCATAAGACTTTTTTAAAAAATTCCCTTTAGAGAGAGGAAGGGAGAGAGAAAAATATCAATGAGAGAGAGAGAGAATAATCAATTGGTTGCCTTCTGTGCCTGAAGCAGGGATGAAACCTTCAACCTAGGTATGTGCCCTGACTGGGAATTCAACCAGCAACCTTTTGGTTATAGGAGGATGCTCCAACCTACTGAGTCACACTGGCCAGGGCCACACCATTTATTTTTATATCTCATGGAAACCTTTAGAAAAGCAAAAAGGACTAGAAATTTAGCTTTTAAGATTTTAAACCTATATACTACACATACAATTCAGGATCCTGGTGCTTTCATCAGACCTGTGCCTTCAATTACAAACTGATCTCACTCCATCTGATAGCCAAACCACGATACTACTCCACAGTGCCCCCTAGCTCTACAAGAAAAACCAGTTTAAAACGGACATCTTTTGAACTGTCAAGCTCAGCAGAGTCACTCACTATTAACCCCACTTAAGCAGATACTGTATTACCTAAATTTCACCTAATAAGTAACAGCTGACTTCATTAAATCTCACTACTAATACTGATAAGAGCTGTTGAGAAAAAATGTTACAAACTGATGGGTTTGGAATTCAACCATTCTCTCTATATAAATCAACCATTATATATGTGTATATATATATATCTCCAAAGTTCTGTAGGAGCTCTCTGTAACATACAATTTGTTTGATTTTTAGACAGTCACTACGCAAAGATCCAAATAAAAATTCACATTAAAAATGCCTTCTTTTCACATAATTTAAGGGGAAATGCTGTTATCATTAGGCCATGGTTCCTTGGAAGAATGGAACCAATTTCTTCATTTAAAAAAATGCTGGGATCAGATTACATAATCTCATTATATCACCTTATTTAGCATTACAAACTAAATTGCTAACACTGAGAAATTTGTTGAGAGGAAAACCTGTGATCTTGGTCTGATGCTAAAAAATGTCCTATTGGAGTTACTTTGGGATCAGTAAGGGACAGTGAAAAATGAAGATGACACAGTAACATATACCCCTTCTTTTTTGGAAATGGGCTCCACAAAACAAAGTTAAGCAAACTTGTAAGAAAAACAGCTATGAAAATCACTCAAATTTTAAAATGCCTTTCACCATACACTGCTCTTCAGGAAAGTAAAAAGGCCCTATGTTACTCCACATTCAAACTTTAGTACATCCACACTAATATAAGGAAAAACTGAAAAGAGTAAAAACTGGAAAAAACAAATTGAAAAAGAATGCAATTCCAGAACAACTACAAAGAGGCAGAATTAAGCATGTCAAAAACAAAAGGTTTTATTCTAAATAATGGTTTTGTTTCTACTGTTTTTTTTCTAAAGTATTTAATTTGCACGTCTAAAAGTAGAGACCCTGAGGAGAGCAGCTTGAGGCAGTGGAAAGAAAGGGCTGTAGGGTGGTAGGTAAGAACAGAGACTTGTGAGAAAATATGTGCGGTACATTAGAATGTGCAAGGGGGAGGCGGGGAGGGGGGGGTCGAATTCACCGCCGGGAAGCAGTTGAGGGCTTTAAGAGTACAGAGCGTAATCTGCTGCGGGTTAAGGAACGCGAGCTCACAGCCAGAAGGCACACCTGGTAAAGGGACAACCCAGGATAAAAAAGACAAACCCACCAACCGTGCAAATGCATAGATGACCATTTTAACCAGTTCCATTGTCTGGAGTGTTAGATGAAAATGCCTCCGGCACGAAATCAAGCTAGCCTGACACCAAATCAGAGACACTGTGGGGCGAAAGGAGGGAGAGAAGATGGACAGAGGCCGTCCGCGCATTATCGGGCATGGGGGTCCCTTCCTCGTGGGGCCGTCGAGGTCACGGGGAACATTCGATGCCCCATCTCCGGAGTCCGAGCGCGGGCTGTGCCCACCAAGGGGTTGGCGACGTCTCTCACCGCGCAGCCCAGGAGCACCGAGACTTCCCCTCCTACCCCACCCCCAGCTGAACGCAGGGAAGACGCGGAACTCGGGCTCCCGAGCGGAGGCCACAGACCAGGTCACGGCCAGGGTGGAAGGCTCTGGACGAAATTCCGCGTGGCCACCGGGGGTGGCGTAGGGAAGGCAAAGCCCGGGCTGGTCGAGCTTCCAATCGGACGACACTCAGGTTCAAGTGACCGGGCCCCAATCCCCTCGGCGCTCACCCATCCCCTGCACCTCCTGGGTCCTCACAGTCCCAGGCCCTCTCTCCTCGGCTAGTGACCCGGCCTCTCGGGTCTCCCCGCTGCAGCCGCCCCTCTCGGTAACCAGTTTCTCTCCCGAACCCTCGCTTCGGACGCTCCAGCCGAGCCCCGGGCCGCACCTCCGTCTTGGTGATCCGGTGCCGCCCCAGCTTCACCACCGCGAAGTTGCCCTTGCCCAGCGTGCCCTCGATGTCGTAGAACCCCACCCGGACCGGCCCGCGCTGCAAGTGCCTCGGGCCATCCGCCATGACCATGCTGGGCCCCGCTGCTAGACTCTGCGGACTGGAGCGCGGGCTGGCAGGCGGGTAACGCGGCTGAGCTCGGGCAAACGCCGCTGGGCAAGCTCCGCCGCTTCGTCCCTCCAGCTCTGCAGGGCCCAGCCAGGCGCGCGCCGCTGCTGACGTGCGCCGACGTCAGGGGGCCGCGGCGGGGGGCGGGGGCGGGACCGGCCCTAGATTGGTCACCATGGCGACCGAAGCAGCGCCGACGTCGCGGCGGGAGGGAGGCGGGGAGGGAGGCAGTGAGGGAAGACGGGCGGGGTCTGAACTTCGCGTTCCTTCCGGGCTCCGGGTTTCTACGCTCTCCCGGCCGCCTGGCCGGTGCCAGGGGCGGGGATGACCCCGGTCTTCCCAGTTCCTCGGCCTCCCAACGGAAGGCCAAGAGCGAGCCCTGGTGGACGGAGCGGATGGGTGCAGCGACGGGGACCGGTCTGCGGTCTCTTTCCGTTGCTCCGGCGTTCTCCGCCCAATCCCTGGACCTTCCCGCCAAAACCTCTCACCTGTCTATAGGCTGTCCTAAATTTGGCACCTGCGGAGAGCTGTGGCTGAGCAATGCATTGCTCACAGGCTCCTTTCTTTGTATTCCTTTCCCATTTTGTTTCTATAGAGATCCCTCCACTGTTTGATATTTCTGAGGAATCATTCTGACAGCATCACGGTGTTTATAGATGAACAGAAAGCGTTGAAGAGACTCTAGAGAGCTTAATGCAGGGATCTATAACCTCAACTGGGCTTCGGAGCCTCAACCCCTCTATAACGTATGTAAATTTTTGCTTACTTAAGCTTGTCTCTGAGGAGTTGGGGCTATAGGTTTTTTTTTTTTTCAATCAGATTCCCAAACGTGTCGGTAACCCCGAAAAGATTAAGAAATATGTACTTACCGATTCCAGTTTCTTTTCAGATGAGGAGGAATCAAGCTCCAGGGAATAAAGGGAATCGCCAAGGTCACTCAGGTGATGCTAGCTAGAGTTAGGACTACACATCACAACAGTCTTCCATATGGTGACCCAAGGAAACAGTTACGGTGTTATTTAATATTTTGGAATATATTACGTGCCTCCAGATCTTGGTTTCTAAATGCCATTCTCCACCGAACGGAATTAAATTCTTTGGAGAAATGGCTGATACCAAGCCAGAGAAAGGGAAAGTATTAAATGCCCTTGAAAGATCTTGTGCAAGAAAGCAAGGTTTTCAAAGAATGATGAGGACATGTCAAAAGGAAATAGGACATGGGGATGTAAAGTACAGCATAAGAAATATAGTTAATGATGTTGTAATGTATTGTGCTAGTGGGTACTGGGAATATCAGGAGGCCACTTCGTAAAGTGTATGATTGTCTAACCCCTATGCTGTACACCTGAAACTAATACAAAATAATATTTAATGTAAACAGTAACTGAAAAAATTAAAAAATATAAACACATAATTTAGAAAAAGATTAAAAGGATATGTTAAAATTAATAATAAACAGTAATTATTTCTGGGGGAAAAAAAGGAAATAGGAGCTAGCTTGAATGTACCTCCACTTGGTAAATATGGGACAACTCGAACATCATGAATGAATAATGATTGAAATGGATTATAACACAACGAATTTTTTAAAAGAATCTACATTTTATTTTTATTTTTTTTGTTTTATTTTATATTCTTTGTTTAAGATCTACTGGCTCTTGAGCCCTCCATGCTCACTGTTTCTGCCCTTCACTTCCCCAAGCAGTACCTTATTCTACTGTGAGTTATGTTGTTTGCAAAAGTGAGGAGGAAAGTGATGGGAGGCATTAAAACTGATGATCTTTCTGGATTGATGGGAGCAGTATATTAGGGTTCATCTAACTAGACCAGAAAGAACTCACATATATACCCCAGTTTAAAAAAAAAAGTGTTCCCATATATGTTTTGCCTCTTAGATTAATGTGTTTTAATTGCTCTGGGGGTTATTTCGGAACTCTGAGGAAAGCTACTTACTCAAGAACCAGAAAATGCACACAGAGACCCACTAGAGCTAACCACCCCCTTCTTTAAAGTATGTCTTTTTAACAGAAATTAAGACTCATTTCTATCTGATTATTGTTATCAGTTAACCAGGCCAACTACCTACTTGTACAATCTGGGAGTAAGATTTGTTTTGGAGCCAGAATGAAGGAAATGGTAGGGAGGACCAAAATATTTTTGGCACACCAGAGTTCAGTGTGAGTTTGCGGAGTTTCGAGTTAAGAGAAAGGGAAACGAGAACGGGGAGAGGTAGTAGGGTCTGTACCTTAAATATACCTTGCCTACTTGGAAATGCAGTGGGTGTGCCACTGAGTATTGTGGTAGGTCGTAAATGGAATTCTGAAGAAATACACGTGGACTGTTAGAGTATTACAGACTTGGAATCCATGAATCAATCCAGA
Source organism: Micronycteris hirsuta (assembly GCA_004026765.1). Lineage (NCBI taxonomy): Eukaryota > Metazoa > Chordata > Mammalia > Chiroptera > Phyllostomidae > Micronycteris > Micronycteris hirsuta. The sequence goes on from PVJI01002864.1 coordinate 61,881, forward strand.
AGATCTATTTCTCACTCTCCAGTTTCAACCCTGTATGTTTCTTCTGTGCCTTTGCTTAAAGTAAATGTTAGCTAAATACATTTTAACGGTTGTTAGTATCATCCATCTCCTGCCTTCCTTGACTCTCTCTCCTTATTTTTCTTCTTCTTTCCTCTTTCTCCCCTCTAGGCATTTATACACACGCCACCACCATCATCATGACCACCCTCAGGAAAAAGAATAAAAGATAAGAGGGAGAAGGAGAAGAAAAGAGAGACTTCATACAATTTCCATCTTTTTCATCTCTGGTTTTAGTATCACTGAGGTGAGTGTTGCAGTCACCAGATTTCCTATTTGCTTGACCTTTAAAATGTAACACACCCAGCTAATACTGTGAGTATAATGCTGTTTGCCATTGATTTAAAAATACTAACATAACACTTCAAAAGGCAAAAGGGTATACACATAGAAATAATTAAGGAAGATTACAAGAGCCTGGTGTAACAATTAATTCTATAGCATACTTAGAATAAAATGGACTTAGAGCAAAAATGTGAAATGAGGAGAATAGTTACCAAAGAGTAATGAAAGAGTAATTTGAAATGTGGGGCAAGAAAACTTCATGACTCACAGTGCTGTGCATACTCTGCTGAAGCAGAAAGCCCATGAACTTGAAAAACAAGTATGTACCATATGTTTCCTTGATCGTGAACAATGCGTACATTTTTACATTTTTATCATTTCTGGACTGAATGAAAGTAAATACACAAGGAGGCTTAGACCTGGATATAGATTTAGTTCAAACTGAATACTGGTGAACTCTTTATTAGGTGACTTTGCTTAGGGGGGAAAAAAAACCAGGTTACAAAGCTAGAATGAATACTTTGCTTTTTATATTGCAAAAGGCAGAAAGTACATGAGAAAATAAAAATTACAGACTCATGCCACTTACATGTGCTTCTTCGTATTATTAAATACAGGTATTCCTGAAACATGCACTAACGATCAAGTTAACGATCACGTGGTTCCCACTGTGTTTGAGACACTAACATGAAAATAAACTGCAGGATTCAGGTAATTTAAAGAAAACTTTCTTTAGTTCTTATAAAGGATGGGTAACCATGCCCTGGTTTTAATTTTTTTACATTTAGTTTTAGTTGTGGTGGACCTTCTTTAAATGAAGAATATATGATCCTCTCTAAACTTTGAAAATAATTTCGAAATTTTTGAATCTCTTCCCAGATGACAGATTTTCTTAAGATCTTAACTTTGAAAGGGATCTTAGTGTCATATGAGTGCGTCTTCCCGTCCGACAGAGGGACCTCTGGACATTTGACAGACGGTGTCAAGCCTTGTTTTACTGGTAAAAATGAAGCTCTGTGCTTCATTACACGTCTCATGTGTAGCACATGTGAGACAGTTCCTGTCATGAGAAAATGCTTCCTCATGCTGACTTCACAGCTGTTTCTTTCTGACTCTTGGCCACAGTTTTAGTTCTTTTCCCTGGTGCAAGACATTGCAAATAAGTAGACACACACCTATGTCATATTCTTTCTTCAGTTCTCCAAGAAGGGCGTTCCCAAATTCACTGTCAAACTGGCTGTTTCTAGTTCTCTACCCGTTTTTGTGTGTGCTTATCTGGTCTCTGGTTTGTCAGTGTCTTTCTTAAAATATTGTTCCCCAGACTGAACGCAGTAGCCCACATGGAGTCTAAGGAGTGCTGAGTACCGGCCATTGACCAGTCCCTCCTTAAATTCAGATACTTCACTCATTTTAATTCAGCCAAAAATTGTGCTAATTCTCTTCTTAGAAGCCACAGCAGATGGTTAAGATTAAGGCCCACTAAAACCCCTGGGTCTTTCAAAATAACAATTATTGTTATCATTTTCTTTTGTAAATGGAAATTTTGATAGTTAACATATTACATTGTTGAATTTGCTCATTGTTCCAGATAATAGAATCATTTTGATTCTTCACTCTGCCATCTATCATGTAAACTAATCTTTAGTTCTCTGAGCCATCCCCAAATTCCACCAGCACACCTTCTGTATCTTTATTGCAGTCATTCTTTTTTTTTATCATCTTACCTCGTACAAGAGTGTGGCTCATTGTACTTTCATGACTAGATTGGTAAACTGGTAAATAGGGTAAAACCTAGGCCAGATTTTAAAGTTTGCCATTAGACATCTGCCAGGTGGACTTCCAACAATTTATTCGTCAATACTCATTTAATTTGATCTGGTTTTTCGTATAACTGTGAGTTCCGGGAAGATTCTACGTCTATGATACAGAGATAAGATTTTAAAAGGGTATGTGATACCAGTGTTTCAATGTACAACATAAGGCACTTGGCGCTCAGTTCCTCTCCCTTCAGTTCATTTCTGTATGATACTGGGGTATTCTACTAATCTACCCCAACCCCACTGGGTCGTGAATTTTTTGGGGTAAGATCTTAGTCTTTTTTGAAATTCCTAAACTTTTTAGCAGAATGCAAAATGCAGTTTTGTTTTTCATGTATTCATGTGCTAGGCACCATGGCGGAGCCCAGGGATGCAAACCTGAAGGCACAGCCCCTGTCCTTGAGAGCTGAAGGTTGAGAGTGGGCGCTCTGAAGTCTGACTGCTGAGGCGTGAGCTGTGGCTCTGCTTCTGCTAGCTGGTGACCTTGGGAAAGTTGCTTTATCTGTCTCTGTCTCAATTTCTTATCTGTTAAATAGTGCTAATAACAGCACCTACTTCAGAGGATTATTGTAAGGAGGATAGACAAATAGACAAATACTTATAATTTAAACTGGTGAGAGCTAAGGTAAGAGGTTTCCACAGGGATCTCAGAGGAGAGGCAGTTAGCTCAATTTAAAGGTTCACATTAGAGGCTTCCAAATCATGAAACTTGAGGGGAGTTATAAGGGTATAATAAGAGTTAGCCAGGTGAAAAAAGATTTTATGAGCATTTAAAGAAGAAACAGCATGAACAATGGTTGTGAAGATATGAAGAGTCACGATGTACTCAAGTAACTACTGTCAGTTGTGAACGTTGAGACTCAGGAATGAGTATCCACAGATAAAACAGAAAGATATATGGCACCATGTCACGGATGTCTTCTTCTTCCCCTTCCAGCCAGACTGCTGCTTCTAAGCCCCCTTGCCCCCTCCCACCAAAGAGAAATTCTGAAGTTGCAGCTTGCTAGGAAGCTGCTGAAGCAATGGATTCCATCTGTGGCAGTGATATGATATGAGGGATGAGAGAGAGATGTTAAAGATTGCTTCGAGGTTTTTGAAAGAAGTGAATAAATGCAATCAATTACTGAGAGCTTACCATGTGCCATTCACTCTGCTGGGCACTGAACATAAAAAGTGGGTGAAATATAGACCCAGCCCTCAAAGAGCACTTCATATATTGTATTCAGACATTTAGTGCTTATTACTCTAATATGTATAAAGATATTGTGAAAGACTATTAAATAACTAGAAATCAATATATATTATATCTGTGTACTGGAACAAAATGAGTTGTACTAGGAGTGAAATTTCTGCATTGCCATTTACAAGCTCTGGATACATAATTGTAGAGCTGGTGGAGAGATCTAGGCTGAAAATTTGGGGATTGATAGTACTGATAAGTCGATGTCAGGATGTGGGTGTTAGTGAAGATGACATTTTGACTATTTTTTGCCTTCTGCTAATCTAGGAGTCTGTTATAGCTCAGGGGGATAAACCCACAGATTCATGGGAGGCATGGTATTGAATTTTGGCCATTGTGACTCAACTCCGAATGGAATAAACATTACAAGTAAGTAAATAATCATTCTTTTCTAATCTTCAGTCTTGGAAAGTGTGTTATATTAGGAAAACTGAAACCTTATTAGCTACTAATTTACTAGTGGAGCTATTTCTTTTGGTTCTATAGATATATTTTGGGAGCTCTGAATATGTAAATTTCAGTTTTTTTATATAATTATATCCAATTTTGATGACTTAATTTTAACCTGGTTTTAGCAGATGCTTTTAGATTGGTTAAGTGTATGTTGAACTTAAATTTCTTATATTTGTAACTGACACGGGGTAGATCGGGCCTGCCGATACCCGTGGGTGACCGTGACCCAATGCGTGTATGAACCTCATACCGAGACACGCG
>PVJI01002864.1:66093-90504 GCA_004026765.1 Micronycteris hirsuta
GTTTTTATCAGGGGCCAATTTACATAGGATTGATTATTCATGGGATTAAGCAGAACAGGTAGGATTACTCATAGCAAGGCATTGGATGTAAATTCAGATCTGGTGGCAGACAGGACCAGGTTAAAGTAATATGCAGGGCACAGCAAGCCAGAATTTTTTAAGATACATCTTTGCCAAATTCCTATTAGAGAATTTCCATTCCACAGACATGATCCACACTTGCTCACACAGGAATCACACGGAGCTGTGCTCAAAACGTGTAAATTCTCAGGACTGCATGTTTACACATGTGTGGAAATCACTGCCACATGTAACTACAAAAATTGTTTTAAATTTTGCATTTATTTTTGGTTTCCAAGACTGAGGAATATATTTATTTGCTTAGTTCACTGGCCTAAAGATAATAAATACAAAAACAAGTCAATAAATAACTCCCCACTCTCTCCCATACTCCCCCAAAAGTGAAGAAGACAGAATCCTATAGCATTTGTTCAGAATTCACAGAAGTGGGTAAGTAAACAGAAGCATCCCCTCCCTACCAAGGAAGAGAGGCGAGAGAAATAAAAGTAGAATGGAAAGGGAAAAAACATTTTTAAAAATCAAGAGAAAGGAAAGTTTAAAGGAAGGAAAATTTAAAGAAGGGGAAGTACTTTCAATCACTGAAAAGATATCAAGCAAGATAAAGATGAAAAGAATTCATTGGATTTAGGCATGAAGAGATGATTAATGATCTTTGCAGAGGAGTTCAGAATACCCAGGGCAGAAGGCAAACTCAGGTGAGGAGGAAGAGGTGAAGAAAAGTGAGTGTCGACCATTCTTTGAAGAAAGTTTTCAATGAAGTACTGAAGATAGAAGGCGATATAGCATCAAGAGGTGTGTGTGTGTGTGTGTGTGTGTGTGTTTTAATTGATAGATAGTCGAGCATTTTTGAAAAGAGCTAGAAGAGGGAAAGATTGAAATAAAGATACTCAGAAATCATCTATAGAGAGCATAAAATCTAGACCACAACGGACGCTAGTCAGGAGGTGAGATGCCTCCTTTACTTTGATGTGGATGGAGGAAGGAAGCAAGGGCAGCTTTGGCTGCAGGTAAGCTAGGAGCTTGCAGTACAGGAAGTTCACCCTTGGCACCAGTTTACTCTGAAGTGGAAAGCAGGTTGTCCGCAGTGTGAGAGTAGAAGAATCGGGGGCTCTAGATGAGTTGTGAAAGTTTGAAAATCTGCTATGAGAATGGGAGAGGAAATTGATTAGGACACATAGAAAACTTGCTGAGCAGTAAGAAGTTCCAAGAAGGTTCAGCTGAGGCAGGAAAACTATGAATTGGTAGAAACACCATTTTACATGGTCATGGGACTTTTGCAACAATGGTTGGTAGGCTGGATATCACACTGATACAGGGTTGGAGTTTGCTGGGTGGACTCTACGGAATGTCAGAGGGGCAAGGGAGTTGAGGGTTCGGCAAACAAGTACCAGGTAGTCCGGTAAGGAAGAGACAAAAATAGGAAGGGGTAGGGAGGCTTACAGGAAAATGGAAGGCTCAAGAGTCTAGAGCATAGATGAGATGAGAGCAGGGGCGTGAAAGATCTTGAGAAGGGGTCATGCCATGCTGGTGTACTTGAGTTAGATATTGTTTTAGGTGACGATAAGTCCTCAAGGATGGGTGATCACAGTGAAGGGGAGTCGCCCGCCTCTTCCCCTGCTGTATTCCTACTTAGCACAATGCGTGGAACAGAATAAATTTTCAATATATGTTTGTTCTAAAAATGAATAAAAATGCTTTGGTTTCTGCTTTCTAGTATATTATACCAATCTCCCTCTTCCCCACATGGTTCATTAGTTAAATGTAGTTATGGTAAATACTCAAAACTACTGTGTGCTATGAGATTGTATAACATGGGGCCCTGATCTAGTCTGGAGGGTGGGGGTCAAGAAGTTTTCCCAAGGAAGTGACATTTCAGGTGAGATCTGAGAAATCAGTGGGAGTAAGCAAGGGGATGAGATGTGGGGAGAACCTTACCAGCGAAAGTAAAAAGATTTTGGAATATCTTGAGGTGGGAAGAAGCTGAAAATGTTCCAACTGAACAATAACAATGGAGGTAAAAGGATGGGCAGAAGGGGTGTGCTAGGACTGCATTACAGAGGTCCCGTAGATACTACATCATGAAGTGCATTTTGACCCATTAAACTTGAAAGGGGAAATGCTGACTTATAACTGTTGTTAGCTTATAAGCATTAAGAGGAATTATGATATTATACAAATGTCTGATTCCACACAGTGAAATTTGAAAGCTAAAAGATTATATTTGTCTAAATGTTTCTTCCAGCAACTTCCCACTTCCTTTCTACAAAGCCTTATTCCTTTGGATTAAAGAAAGCAAATGTGATAGTCTTCCAAAAACCACTAGCAAAATGCACTTTGGTTACCTGATGAGAGTCTCTAGGCCTCCTTCCTCTCTGCTATTCTAATTTTTTTCCCCATAGCTTCATGTTTGGGTTAATTAGATATTTGCATAGGGAAAAGATAAGCATCAATTAATGAAATTCCAAGAAGGCAAGGAATAGCACAGAGACCTTAGGCTGATGATGGGAAGTGGGACTCAGGTAGGTAAGTACTATAATGTCAGGGAGCTTTGCCTGCAGAGTCTCCCCTCCTCCACGGATGAGAACTAGTCTACCAAGACATGATCTGCTTGGGGAGGAAAGGTGGCCAAATTCTCAAAGGAGAAGGGCCAGGAGCCTTTTCCTCATTGGGATTTTATTGGGTTCAATTTGCACAGGAATACAGGTAAAGCTCATCAATCATTGCCAGGCAGTAAGGATCAAACAATAGATAACATACAAAGAACTATGAGGGCTTATTCTGAGTCAGGGTCAGTTAGCTAAAGGGTGTAAAACTTTGAAAACAAACTCATTTCATGCTTGGACCCTTATCAGAAAATTGAGGGCATTCTTAGCAAAGCAGGTTTCACAGAATTTTAATGTATTCTTTCTTAGGCCTGATTGCCCCAGGGAACTGCCTGGGGGACCGCCCGTTCCAGCCCAGGGCTGCACCGCCCTCGGCGTTGTTTCAGGCTTAAGTCAGGCAGGGGAAGTAAGGCAGCCAAGAGATTAGGAGCTGCCTTGCAGACAGAATGAGGACTCAGGCTATATCAAAGCTGAGGGGTGAGGGTCCATTACCCTCTTTTTCTATAGCCCCTCAAGTCCTTCCCTGATGGCCCCTTCATGACTGTGCCTGTCTTAGGTTATACCTCCCTTGAGGAATCTTACCCATCATTGGCTAACCGGTCATCCACTCGGGGCCAAGCAGGGTGAAATAAATGGGGCAGAGGCAGCACCTGTTCCAGGGAGATAAGCTTTGTGTCCTTAGTGACTTATGGTCCCAAGGTCTCTCACTCAGCCTTAGCCATGGGGGGTTACAGCTTCTGAAAACAGGCAGGGCAGTTCCCAACACTATAATGGAGATTTTGAATCTTGGTTTGTCCTGGTACAACTAAGGTCCCAGGGGATACTTGTTTCACAGTTTTGCCTATATAAACCTATGTAAAATCTCCAATTTTGCCAAGATAGAGAATTACCATGGACTGGCTGCTGACTCCAAGGTCAATCTTGCAGGAACTCCAGAGAAAGCTATCATGAAACTAGGAAATAATGGGAAAGAAGAAAAACAAAACAGGAAATCCCCGAGGACAGTTAAGCCTGTTTTAAACTGTTCTGTGTGTGTGTGTGTGTGTGTGTGTGTGTGTGTGTGTGTGTGTACATCTGAAAGACAAGAGACTTCTGTGGAGATTGTCAACAGAGGTTCAGGCTGCTGGTATAAGCATCCTCAAGGATAACAATCAGGGAAGAAGGGAAGCTAGAGTGTGGAAAACTGGTGAGAATTGACTGACCTTGATCATTTACTCACTCCCATCTCCCAACTCTCTCCAGCCTTTAGGGCTAGTGAATTATTAGCTAGAAGTACCTCCTTCTTAAGGCTGTGTCTACAAGGATGGAAGGGGAGTGGGCCTCATGGTAGGGCCCTGACTTGAAGAATTTCTTAGTGGCCTGATATCCAGCCTGAGCAATTAATTATGGTAGTCTGGTGCTTGGAACTCTCCACCCTAGGGTTATCTCTTCCCTTCTCCTTGATCTCACTGGATGTTGAGCCAGATCTCACTGGCTTTGCCCTTTGGTTTTCTTCCACACCAAATGCGCAGACAGAATAGCTGATGTCATCAGAGAAATTACACGTTCACAAGCCAAAGTAATGAGACATCTCAAAGCACAACTGCTTCAAAAGAGAAGAAACACCTAGATTATAGATGCCACCAGTAGCAAATATGTTAAATCTGATGGTTAACAAATATAAAAATAATAAATAACTGATACAGAAATCATAAAAGTCAAGAGGAAATACTAGGCATAAAAATATGTAACAGTAGAGATAACACAACACATAAGATAGAGCAGACATAGCTAAGAAACAAATTAGTGAGCTGAAAGATGGAGCTCTTCGAGAATGAAGCAGGGAAGAATAAACATAAAGAATATATAAAATAAGAGATAAAGAAGATTGAATTGGAATACAAATTTCAACTTATAGATAATAGAAGTGTCAGGAAGAGGAAAAAATAAAAATGGACAAGAAGAACTATTTAAAGAAATGGAAATAAATTTCCCAGAATTAGAGAGGAAATCTATAGCTGGTGTGGCTCAGTAGGTTGAGTGCCAGCCTCTAAACCAGTTAGGGCATGCACCTGGGTTGTGGGCCAGGTCCCCAGTTTGGGGTGTGTGACAGGCACACAATCGATGTACTTCTCACACATTGATGTTTCTCTCCCTCTCAGTCTCCTTCCCTTCCCCTCTCTCTAAAAGTAAATAAGTAAAATCTAAAAAAAAAAAAGAGGAAAGACCTCATATTATTTATGTAGTACCAAACTAGAGCAATAAGAAGAAACTAACCCTGGTAATATTATAATGAAATTAAAGTTTTTACAGGCAAACATAAAATTCTAGAAGTTTCGAGAGAGGGAGAGAGAGAGCGCTAATGAAACAAAACTCATCAGGATCTCAGACTTTTCAAGTGCCCTTATTGCCAAGAAGACAATGGTAACATTTTTAAAATATTGAAAATACAAGAGAACTTTGAGCCTAGATTTATACCTAGCTAAATTTTCATTTAAATGTGAGGGTATAATGAAAATATTTTCAGGTATATAAGGTCTCAAAAGGTTAGTCACACAAAAAACCCACATTGAAAATAGTATTGGAAAAAGTACTCACATAAGAAAATCCAGAAATGGACTTCCAGCCAAGATGGAGGCATAGATAGATACACTGTGCCTCCTTGTACAACCAAAAGAAGGACAACAAATTTTAAAAAAAAAATTTATTTATTTTTAGACAGAAGGGAAGGGAGGGAGAAAGAGAGGGAGAGAAACATCAATGTGTGGTTGCTTTTCATGTGGCCCCCACTGGGGACCTGGCCTGCAACCTAGGCATATGCCCTGACTGGGAATCAAACCGGCAACCATTTGGTTCACAGCCCGCACTCAGTCCACTGAGCTACACCAGCCAGGGCAGGACAACAACAAATTTAAAAACAAAAAACTACCAGAATTGCTAGAAAATCTAACTGTATGGAAGTCCGACAACCAAGGAGTTAAGAAACATTTACCCAGACTGTTAGGAGGGGTGGAGATAGGCAGCCAGGCAGAGAAGACTCATGGCAAGGTAGCCCCTGGCAGACTAGGCAGTGTCACATTTGTGTGTGGATAAACCGGGAGGAACAACTGGGGAGCAAGATAAACTGTGCAACCCAGGGTTCCGGTGTGGGGAAATATACCCTTAAAACCTCTGACTGAAAAAACATGTAGGGGTTGTGGCAGAGGGAGAAACTCCCAGCCTCACAGAAGAGTTCATTGGAGAGACCCAAAGGGTTCTTTTATTTTTTTTTTCTCATTGAAATAAGATTTTATTTACTTGTACAATACAAAGTGAATATATCTTTTTAAAAATATATTTTATTGATTATACTATTACAGTTGTCCCATTTTCTCCCCTTTCTTCCCCTCCACCCCCCATCCCCACCCTTTAGTTTTTGTCCATAGGTCATACACATAAGTTATTTGTCTTCTATACTTCCTATACTATTCTTAACCCCCCCCGTCTGTTTTCTACCTACCATTCATGCTACTACTTATTCTCTTAACCTTTCCCCCTCTCTCCCCCTCCCACTCCCCTGTTGATTTCCCTCTATGCCTTATATAAATCCCTTTAACATTTCGTATAATAAAGGCTGGGTGTTGATAAACTCCTTGAACTTGACCTTATCTGAGAAGCACTTTATCTGCCCTTCCATTCTAAATGATAGCTTTGCTGGATAGAGTATTCTTGGGTGTAGGTCCTTGCCTTTCATGACTTGGAATACTTCTCTCCAGCCCCTTGCCTGCAAAGTCTCTTTTGAGAAATCAGCTGACAGTCTTATGGGAATTCCTTTGTAGGTAACTGTCTCCTTTTCTCTTGCTGCTTCTAAGATTCTCTCCTTATTTTTAATCTTGGGTAATGTAATTATGTTGTGTTTTGGTGTGTTCCTCTTTGGGTACAACTTCTTTGGGACTCTATGAGCTTCCTGGACCTCCTGAAAATCTATTTCCTTCACCAGCTTGGGGAAGTTCTCCTTCATTATTTGTTCAAATAAGTTTTCAATCCCTTGGTCTTCCTCTTCTCCTTCTGGCACCCCTCTGACTCGGATGTTGGGATGTTTAAAGATGTCCTGGAGGTTCCTAAGCCTCTCCTCAGTTTCTTGGATTCTTCTTTCTTCATTCTTTTTTGGTTGGATGTTTTTTTCTTTCTGTTGGTCCACTCTGTTGATTTGAGTCCCAGTTTCCTTTTCATTCCTTCTCATTTGTTCAAGTAATTGCGACAATTTTTCTTCAAATTCTGTGAGAATCCTGATTACCAGTGCTTTGAACTGTGCATCTGATAGGTTGGCTATCGCTTCGTCACTTAGTTGTATTTTTTCTGGAGCTTTGATGTGTTCTTTCATTTGGGCCATTTTTTTTCTCAGTGCACCTGTTACTTTAAAGGGTGGAGCCTTAGGTGTTCACCATGGCGGGGTAACCCACGTCTCTGTGTTGTGACGCTGTCTGTGGGGGCGGGGCCTGAGAGAACAATGGTGCTTGCTCTGTTCTCTGCACTTCCCCAGCTACCCACAAGCAAGTTGGGTCCTTCTTTGCTGGCTCCGGGGTGAGTGGACAGGCCTGCACAGTTCCAAGTCTCTGTGGGTCTCCTCAACGAACTCTCCTGTGAGGCCGGGAGTTCCTCCCACTGCCACCTCAACCCCCACAGGTGTATTCAATCGGTGGTTTGAGGCTTTATTTCCCTGCATTGGTGGGCCGTGTGGTCTGTTCTGCTCCCTAGCTTTTCCTCCCGGTTTATCTGTGCGTGAATGAGGGACCACCCAGTCTACCCGTCTCAGCCCTGGTTTCACCGAGTGCACCTGCCGTGTTTTGGCCAGGCGTGCCTGCTACAGGCCTCTCCGGGCAGCTGGAGCATTGCTGGTACCGCTCCACAAACCGTGTCTTGCCGAGTGCTCTCCACCCAGCTCCGCCCCCCTTACCGGTCTGGATGAACGTGTCTTCTTTAACTCCTTGGTTGTCAGACTTCCACTCAGTTCAGTTTTGTCAGATCTGGCTGTTTTTGTTTTTTTAAATTGTTATTTTTCCTCTTTTGGTTGTACGAGGAGGCACAGTGTGTCTACCTATGCCTCCATCTTGGCTGGAAGTCAGGGTTCTTGAATCTACACAAACCCACCCACCTGGGATTCAGCACCAGAAGGGCCCAGTTTGCTTGTGGGTAGCGGAGAAAGTGACTGAAAGCTGCTGAGAGCCGAGCAAGAGGCATTATTCCCTCTTGGACCCCTCCCCCATGTACAGCACCACAAAACAACCACATGGGTTGCCCCGCTCTGGCCAGTACCTAAGGCTCTGCCCCTGACTATGAAACAGGTGCAAGGAGACAAAAAAAAAAGACCCTATTAAAGAACAGATTAAAGCTCCAGAAAAAATACAACTAAGGTATGAAGAAATAGCCAACCTATCAGATACACAGTTCAAAACAGTGGTAATCAGGATGCTCACGGAAATGGTTGAGTATGGTAGCAAACGGAGGAAGAAGTGAAGGCTATGAAAAGTGAAATAAAGGAAAATGTAGAGGGAACCAACCATGATGGGAAGGAAACCTGGACTCAAATCAATGGTTTGGACCAGAAGAAAGAAATAAACATTCCACCAGAACAGAATGAAGAAAGAAGAATTCAAAAAAAAAAAAAAAATGAGGAGAGGCTTAGGAAACTCTGGGACAACTTTAAACATTCCAACATCTGAATCATAGAGGTGCCAGGAGGAGAAAAGGAAGAGCAAGAAATTGAAAACTTATATTAAAACACAATGAAGGAGAACTTCCCTAATCTGGCAAAGGAAATAGGCTTCCAGGAAGTCCAGGGAGCTCATAAAGTCCCAAAGAAATTGGACCCAAGGAAGCACACACCAAGCCACATCATAGTTACATTACCCAAGATTAAAGATGAGAGAATCTTACAAGCAGCAAGAGAAAAGGAGACAGTTACCTACAAAGGAGTCCCCATAAGACTATCAGCTGATTTCTCAGAAGAAATCTTACAAGCAAGAAGGGGCTGGGAAAAAGTATTCAAAATTATGAAAGGCAAGGACCTACATCCAAGATTACTCTATCCAGCAAAGCTATCATTTAGAATGGAAGGGCAGATAAAGTGCTTCCCAGATAAGGTCAGGTTAAAGGAGTTCATCATCATTCAGCCATTGTTATAGGAAATATTAAAGGGACTTATCTAAGAAAAAGAAAATAAAAACTATGAACAGTAAAATGACAACAAATAACCATCGACAACCAAACCTAAAAATCAAAAACAAAAATGAACTAAGCACACAACGAGAACAGGAACAGAATCACAGAAATAGAGATCACATGGAGGGTTATCAGTGGGGAGGAGGAGGGGGAATGGGGGAAAGGGTACAGGGAATAAGAAGCATAAATGGTAGGTACAAAATAGACAGGGGGAGGATAAGAATAGTATGGGAAATGGAGAAGCCAAAGAATTTATATGTATGGCCCATGGACATGAACTAGGGGGAGGGGAATGTGAGTGAGAGGGGGTGCAGGGAGGTGAATAAAAGGGGAAAAAAATGGGACAACTGTAATACCATAATCAATAAATACATTTAAAGAAAAAGAAAATACAGTAAATGATAGTAGAGTTGTATGAAGTAAACATAGTCAAACACCTGGATAAAGTTTGTTGTTATTTTTCAAAACCTAGCAAGAACCCAATGAAAAGCAAATGAGGAAGTATGTCTACAATAACCTAGACTTAAATGCTACACAATAGCAAAAGATGGTGTCTTTAAGTTAGACATTTTAAATATAGAAAAATAAAACAGGATACCTAAACAAAGTAGAAGAAAGGAGATGGCAGTTTAATGGGGAATGGAGAGACTCTTCCATAAATGGATTTATTTTTAAAAAAGTTCCTTCTTTGGGAAAAGGATAGCAAGAGTATATAGAGGTTGATTCAAATTAATAAGGAAATGATAAATAATCCAAAAGAAAATGAACAAGAAATAGGAATTTCACAGAGGATAAAACATATATATCAATAAAATATTTTGAGATGGTTAATTATTGATTGGGAAAGGCAAGTTAAAATCACAATGAGATACCAATTTATACTCATTCAGTTGGCAAAAATCACGAAGTGTGACAATGCCAAGTCTTGGAGAGAATGTGAATTAACAGAGCTTCTTATACAAACTCTTGGGAGTGAAAATGGGTGTGACCACTTTGGAAAGTTTGTCTTTATCTAAATGTCGAACATTTCTATATCCTATAACTCAGCAATTCTACTTCTGGGTTTACAGCCCAGAAAAAGTATATACATTAGGAAACATAAACAAGAATGTTTCCTGCAGCACTTACTGCATTCTTACTATTAGTAGGATAAATGCCTGAAACAACCCAGATATTTTTTCATAGGAAATGGAAAAGTGAATTGTGGTAACTTTGTACAATGGCATATTATATAGCAAAATAAATAGCTACAAGCAAAAGTATGAATAATCTGAGCAATATAATCTTTAAAAAAAGAAGTTCCTGAAGATTATATAGAGCTTGACCATCTTTTTCTAATGTTAAAAACAAAACTGAGCAATATAATTTTTAGAAATATAAGTATGTGATAAATCTACAATTTCAAATGCAAATTTTATTAACAACTGCAAGATTCAATCAAAGAAGGGGGAAGTAGAGGAATAGATTAGGAAGAAGCCCATAGGTTGATGTAAATGGTTGTTAATATTCTAATTCTTGTATTGGGCAATTGTTCACAACCATTTATATCAATAATAAGAAACAAACCCACAAATAAATACATAGTAGATATAAATAGGAACAAACAGGGCCATGCTTAGGCCAAGATGAGAGTGCGTCGTGAATCCAAGATAATCCAGTTCTGTGCACTTGGGTGGGAAACAAAGAGCAGCAACAACTGCTGCCATGTTTTGCTTTTATTATTAGTTATCATTAATCCACACAACTATCTTGTTTTTGGTTACTAATATAATCCCTTTTTTTACAGATGAATCAAATCTTAGTAAATTAACATAACTTGCTTGAGTCCATGAAGCTAGCATGTGATAGCGTCTAGAATTTGAAGTCTCTTGTTGGACTCTAAGGCCTAGCCCTTAACAACTGGGCTAGGGGCCTGGTTACTAAGGCTGTTTCACTCACCAGGATGCCAACCAAGAGCAGTTGTTCTGCTGAAGGTAACAATATCTAGATACATGAATGTAAGAGTTTGCCTAAAATTTAATTATTTTGCCACACAAGTATGCCATGGCAAGTTGAGGAATTTGCACATGCATGTTGTAACAGAAAAGCTGTATTAAAATGAAGTCACATATCATGTCATTGAATAATAAGAATCTGAATGCAAGAACGCTCGAGCAAGAAACGTCATGCACTGGAGCTTTCTTGCACTCTAACAAGCGAAATAGAAACAAACTCACAGAGAGCAGGCTGACAGCTCTGAGAGGGTTTGAGGGGATTGGAGGGATCGAGCGAAAAAGAAAACTGATAGACACAGACCGATGTGACTGCGAGGGGGAAGGGGGAGGGTGGAAGTGGAAGAAGGTATAGAGAGGATAAATGGTCATGGGAAAAAATACAATAAAACTTTTTTTAAAAAAATGATTCATTCTTCTAGTCTACATAATGTTATTTTTGCAAGAATATAAAGATATAGAGAAAGTGTTCACAAAACCTTTTCATTGGCTGTACATTTGCTCTACACCTAATTTATTCTACTTTGTGACCTCTTTCTGGTTTCTTATTTCTTTAAAGAACACAAAGTTGAAGCTTATGCCCCCTCTACTGGTTAGCTACATTTCGTCAGAAATGGCTTTCTAAATAGCATCCATCTACTCCTGTGAGAAAAGATAATTTGATTCTTTTATAGTGCCCTGATTTCTTTTGGAGGGCAGAGTTGACGGTGAGAAAGAGAAAAGAGTGTGTATTTTTTGTGACGAGACAGAACGTCCTCATTAACATGGTTTGTGGGCAGATGCCATGTACTGATTTGTACAAAATCTTTGGGGGAAGAACAGTGGAGATGTGGAGGGCAGATTGACAGCCTTTGCTTTGCAGCTGAAAAACCTATTAGTTTTCTTCAATCTATCATTAAATTAAATTTATTATGTACTCTCTCAGATGTCTGTCTTTTTGGGTGTGTCTCTACCCCATTTTTCCTGAAGTTGGTGTTCTCTTTTCCTTCCTGTGTTTATGTGCCAAATCTATTCATCAGAGTAAAATGAGGACCTCTGAGGGCAGAAATCACATTTAATTTTCTGTCAGGTTCAACCCCCAATTCCCAAATAGTTTATACCACATGGTAAATAACAATTATGCTACTTAGGTACCCCTTTCAAATTGCCATGTTAAGAACAGAAAACATCCCTATCCAGTAGCCCAAGGAAATCCAAACCAAAAGGATGAAAGAAAATACTGACCACTCCCCAGAAGACTAAATACAGTAATTTTATTGTTGTGCCCATAATCACTGTTTGACCAGAAACATTTCAGGATATGTTGGTTCTAAGATGTGGAAGTTCAATAACCAAGTTCAGAAAACATCTATTAAAATGATTTCCCTTTTCCTACACTCCTGAACCTCCAAATCCTTAAATACTAAAGAAAATGAAACAATATTTTGAAAAATTCTTTTCAACTCATGTAATACCTGACCATAAAACCCTGATAAAAATAGGAACAACTGTGAGCCTAAAGAAGCTAGGTACAAAGGTAGTACATTTCTGCAGGGAGGGAGCCAGAAGTCCTGGGTTTTGGTCTTGGTTTCACCAAGTTCTAGCTAGGTATTCATTAGATAGTCACTTCAGTTCAGTTCGTGCCTCAGTTTCCTTATATGTAAAGTGGCAATAATCATATCTACTTTCTATACTGACTTTACTGGGTAGGCAGGTAATGTATGGGGAATCACTCTGTAAACTCTTTGTTTCTAGGTTCCCTTCTCTGTATTCTTTCCAGAGCAGAGGGGGTCATGTCACATTCACTCTTTCTACTCCATTATGCATCCATATACTGAAAATGTCTGACTGTCCTCCGTCTGGGGCAAGTGAGGCCTGCCCTGGCTTTAGAGGGCCTCAAATGTCACAGTGCACCCCACCTCTGTATCCACTCACCTCATCCCTTGCCCCCAAATTCTTAAAGAGTACATGGCCCCATCTGTTACTTGGGTATTCAGCATTGACATAACATGGCCATAAACCTAAATATCTACTTTTTGAAAATTCTCACCCAAGGATATATATTTTTTATTGATTTTAGAGAGAGAGAGAGGAGGAAGAAGAACCATCCACGAGGGAGAGAAACATTGATCGCTTGACTCCTTTACAGGCTCCGATAGGGATCAAACCTGCAATGTAGGCATGTGCCCTGGGGGAGGATTGAACCTGCAACCCATTGGTACGTGGGACGGCACTACAACCAACCGAGCTCCTGGGCCAGTGCTAAATATCCACTTTTATAACTAACACTGTTTAAGCCCCAGGAAACATTTTCCCATATCGCTTGCCTTATGTCGTTCACAACAGCAGATGGCTGCCTCCGACGGCTATAAAGGTCTGGGGGCTGCGCCCCCCAAGACACTGCTTCGAAGTGTGGAGAGCATTTGAGTGATGGGAGTGCTTAGAAAAAAGACCAATTTACCATTTCGTCAAGTCTTATCCTTCAACAAGAGCAAACAGAGCTTTCATTGTCAATGATTGTTCTCCAGTAGCGCTGAGTTTTGCTTCAGGGTCATGAGTTCAGGGTGGTCCCACCACCGTTGCAAGTGGGGCTGGCGAACATTTTGCGAACTCTCAGGTAGTTTGTAGGCCTCTTGAACTGTGTATGGAGCTCTAGCTGAAACACTTCGGAAGCATGGTGCTAATTCTTTGCTTTTGCAGCTAGAAAGACAGTAAATTCTGAATAAGGAGCTGTTTTATTTTCATAAACCACTTAACATTTCATTAAAATGTCAAAGATTAAATTTGAAAAATTTTATTTTAAATGTTGACATTTGTTAATTTTAATTTATATTTTCCTTTTAATTTTAGTAGATGCTTTTGAATATTTTAGAAGAGATATAACTTATTTGGCAATATATAGAAGTAATTTTACATATTTATTTTTTACATTTAGCTTACATTGTTTATGAATATAACATTTCATATGGTTTGAATACACATGCATTTTAATTTTATATCTTTATTTGCTGGTAAAACACCAATTATGTGAAAATCTTCATAACAGCTTAATTAGTGATTTTGCTAAAGGAAAATTGAGCAAAGTAGTAGCTATTCTGTAAATATTGGTAGAGTGAGTAGGTACAATGAAAATTTAAAAAACATTTAACCACATTTATGAGTATGAATTCTACCCAGAGCAATAAAAGTCTATGATATAAGCGGTTTCTCAAGGGGGGCTTCTCGAGTGCGGGTGTGAGATGTGCCGCGATGGAAGAGAGGGAGGGATTTTTAAGGTCTTTATTAAGCATGTTGTATCTTCTGTAAAACCAATTTTCCCTTTCGTGCTTTTATTTTGATAAGAAAACAGAGTAGGTGGAGACTTACACAAATATTTTAGGTAAGCACAGGACTTTAGAGAAATATTTATTTACGGAAGATTATGTTAGGCCACTTTCCCGGGGATGTGCATTTATCGCTGGAGTGTGTGTGCCTAGTGTGCTTTTGGCACCTTTCTCATATTTCAGTGGAAAAGTTGAAAAAGCACCGAAAGAGATAGTAAACAACTGACTATTGAACAAGGTTAATATGCTTTGGGAGGGATTGACAGAATCTTTTAAAAATCCTTATTTGAAGAGGAGTGACGCATTACACCATGTTGCCAGCTTAATCGATTGTATCTGTGTGTGGCACTGATGAGACCGCTCTGTTCCTGAGCAGACTGGCTAATTGAACTCTTTTGCTTTGCTGAGATGGCCCAAAGTCGGCCAGCTGAGTATGTAATTATGTGGCCACTGGCAAAGTGAAGGAGGGAATACAGAAGGCGCAGCACTACCTAAATGTTTTGAAAAAACGACTAAAATTTTTTCTACTAAAACTGGATAAGTAGTGCTTCTTTTTATTTTTTTAGGTGTTTTTTTTTTTTTTTGAGAGAGAGGGGAAGGGAGGGAGAAAGAGAGGGAAAGAAACATCGATGTGGGAGAGAGAAACACCCATCAGTTGCCTCGCCTGACCCTGTGGTGCACAGCCTGGCGCTGAACGCACTGAGCCACACCAGCAGGGGAGGTGGTGTGTCTTACATGCCCGTCTGTGCTCTGAATCCTCAGTTCTACTGAGGCACTACAAAATCCTAAGCGAGCTTCATCCTTCTTTCTGCTCCTCTGTGCTGGCTGGACTGTCTCAGTTCGGCAACACGAGAGTGGTCATACTAGGGAGAAGAGTCAGGAAAAAAAAAAAGAAACAAGAACGTTAGGATTTAGGTGGCCTAGTCCTAGTTCAGCCCAGGCAGAGAGGTTGTTATGAAACTTGGAGCAGGTTTGCCAAATTTTGCTAGGTTCCCTTTTTCTCATTTATTATGGAGAGTTTTGGTCATGAGATGATTTTGCAAGGTTTCTTCTAAATCTAATGTCCTGGATTCTTTTCAAACAATTTCCCGCAAAGTTCTTCTTTTGTTTTGTAATTCCCTAAAGTGTAAACTTTATGAGATTTAAAAAAAGGCTTGATCACATGGCTTTCAAGAATTCTGTTAGGGCCCTGGCTGGTGTAGCTCAGTGCATTGAGCGCGGGCTGGGAACCAGAGGGTCCCGGTTCGATTCCCAGTCCGGGCACATGCCTGGGTTGCGGGCCAGGTCCCCAGTGAGGGCCATGTGAGAGGCAACCACACATTGCTGTTTCTCTCCCTCTCTTTCTCTCTCCCTTCCCCTCTCTCTAAAAATAAATAAATAAAATCTTTAAAAAAATTCTGTTAGATATAAAGATTATACCTATAATTCTGATTTGAACTGGAAGTATCAGTGTAGATGAATCATGTGTATTAAAAAAATTGTCTTAGCTCTGGCCATTAAAAAGGCCTAGAAATAGAGGCCAAACCAGGAGCAACGAGCACTCCTAGCACCCAGACTAAGGTCTCTGTATTCTAGTTTTTTCTAAAAACTGATCAAGGCCTGTAATGGCTGCTGTGACATGTCACCCAATCCTCCTTTCAGGATGAAGGTCTCATTCCCCCTGACTCTGGGAACACTGGTGGCTTCTGCTTCTCAGTAGAGTCACTATCTAGTCATTGCCCTAAAGCAGGATTTCTCAACTGCAGTGCCACTGTTATTTTGGACTGGATAATTCCTCGTTGTTGAGGGCTTTCCTGTGCGTTAGATGTCTTGCAGAATTCCTGGCTTCTGCTCATTATATACTAATAGCACCCCACTACTGGTTGTGACAACCCAAAATATCTCCAGACATTGCCAAATACCCTGTGGGGGACAAAATTGCCTTGATTAAGAGCCACTGCCTAAAACAAAGAGAGCCACTTCATTCAAGGTTATGCCTTCCTTCCCAGGGGCAGCCCACGTCCAATAACTGGTTAGTGTAGGTTATAAAGGTCAGGCTTTCTTGCCTCACAGCAGGACAACTTGAAGGAATAGACCCTCTCCAGCCTTGCTGTGGTATTGGGAACCACCCTGCCTGGCTTCTGTTAGGGCAATCAGGCCTAAGAAAGAATGCATAAAATCCTGTGAAACCTGCTTTGCTAAGAATACCCTCAATTTAAATGATAAGGATGCAAGTATAGAATGAGTTTGTTTCCCAAAGTTTTATGGCCCTTTAGCTATCTGACCCTGACTCAAAATAAACCCTCATAATTCTTTGAATGTTATCTATTGTTTGATCATTGCTGCCTGACATCGATTTATATATATATATATATATATATATATATATATATATATATATATCCTGTATTCCTATGCAAATTAAACCCAATAAAAGCCCACTGAGGAATAGGCTCAAGGCCCTTCTCCTTTGAGAGATTGGCTACCTTTCCTCCCCAAGCAAATCATGTCTTGCTAGAATTATTCTCATCCTTGGGGCATGAGGGGCCCTGTGGGCAGACCCCCCCTCACACTGTGGGATTGGCTGTGAGTGCATTGTAGTTCAACTTGTTCCTCTGCCCAGTCCTACCTTTGTCACTCCCACAGGTATGATCCTGAGGGCAGTCCCCAGTAAACTTCTTGCATGTTTCAACTCAGCGTTTTCTCAAGGAACCTAACCTGAGACAGGGCTTCTGTAGAAATGGCTGATTCCTTGTCTGAAATGAGAAATGTACCAAGTAAGCCTGGATTCTTGTGATACCAGAAAGCAAAGCTATCAAGGAGTACTAGGGTCATGTCAAAAGGATTTAGCAGTCAATTCAGATAAGCTCTCACTGGTCAAAGGCGTTCAAATTTGAACATTAATGATGATAACAACTCAATGAATTGATGCTTAAATTCATTTTTAAAAAATGTGAGCCCAATTAGCCACCCGGAGTCCTTCTTAGCAGGTATCTTCTTCCTCAGGGTCAACGGAAGAAAGCACATGAGGCAGAGTGCAGCCCGTTCCAAATGTGGGTGCTCCCGGGTCCTCTCCCCACAGAGCTGTGCACCCCGTTACTTTCCTAGAGTCAGTCAATGTATGTCAGTATTCACAGACCATTGCTGACCAGGGAAGCTCGCCAGAGCCTTCCTGTCCAGAGTTTTTATTTGGTTGACAGCCAAGTTCTTCTGAGGTTTAACTGGTTGGGTGTGACTTCAGGCCCCAGGCAAACAAAAGGAATTCTTATGAGGGAAGGGCATGATTTTCCTAAGGATTAGATATTACCTCCCAAAAACCAAAGCCAGACATTTTTTTGGACAATATTAAATTTTTACTACACATCTTGCAAAACAAAAACAAAAAACAACCCATGTTGAACTTGAATCTGTTTAAGCCTTTAGGTGCAACTAACAATATACAGGAAATATAAAGGATAGAGAACATGTTGAATGACACCCAGGGATGCAGCCCACAAATCCAGTTTATGGGAAACTCTACAGGACAATCAACCTGATGTTAAAAAAAAAAAAGAAAAGAAAAAAGATAAGAAGGAGAAACCTATAGATTAAAGTGGACTTTAAAGACATATTGCTCAATTGCAGTGTGTCTTATTTGGATCCTGATTCAAATAGAGGAGCTGAAAATATTTATAAGAAATTGGGGAAATGTGAATGCTCATTGGATATTTGATGATATTAAAGAATTATATTTTTTGCATGTGATAATTGTTATGGTTATGTTTACAGAATAAAAAGAGTCTTTATTTTCTGAAGATACATACTGAAATATTTGCAGATGAAATGACATGCCTGGCATTTGTTTCCAAATATCCTGGGGACCAGCTGGTAGTGGGTGAGGTTTTGGGTGGAATAAGACTGATTATGTGTTACAAGAAAGCAAAAAAATTTAAGATGTGTTAGTTCATGTGTTCTTTTATGTTACTTAAAAAAAAAAAAAGTAAATGGAGCCCTGACTGGTGTGGCTCAGTGGGTTGGGCATCATTCTGCAAATGAAAAGGTCACTGGTTCTACTCCCAGTCAGGGCACATGGCTGGATTGTGGGCCAGGTCCCCCATTGAGGGTGTGCGAGGGGCAACCAATGTTTCTCTGGCACATCAGTGTTTCTCTCCCTCTCACTTTCCCTCTGTACCCCTCTCTCTAACAATAAATAAAGTCTTTTAAAAAAGTAAAAAACGCACAACTATAAATGGATATGTAGTACAGCTTGTAGGGCACAAGTGACCTTCATTGAGCCTTTCTTTTCTGCTAAGGTGCTTGCACACAGCAGTCCATTCTCAGTTACCCATCTCCCAGAACAGAAAGTGGTAACTTTGATTGGAGTTGGAACTAATATGCATAGTAGTTGAAGCTATGCAGTCATTCTAAAGAGATACAGATGTATATGTTTTCAAGAAAATGGATACATTTTATCTATTTTTCAAGGGAAATGTTTCAATTTTATTAAGATGAATTTAATGTGGATAAACATAATCTCATAATCTGGTAAACTCAATGCTTTAAAATTAAAAGCTTCATATTTTATACTTAACTATGTTTATTTTTGTATGTCTAAAATATGCCTATGATGGAATATTCAAATTATTAAGCAAAAGGAGCTTATAAATGATGAAGAAGAGAAAGTTAGGTATTTCAGGAGAATATTGAGCTTGAGTATCCAGTTTGTTCTGAACAAGAAATACCAAAAAGTTACTCTATGCCTAGCTAGCAGAGATTTCAGGTGTCACTATAATATATTTACAGGAGAGCCTGTTAACATTTTGTGAAACATTTTTTGGTTATACACTTAAATAATTTTTTTAAACAAAAACCTACTTCTGAAAAGGCTACAATTCCTAATATGTATTGTTATTTGATAGTATGTATTTCCACTATATCCAAGACTGTAACAGCTTCTTGTGCTTAGGCATCTATGATATATGCTCTCGTCTTTGTCTCTTCTGATAACTTTTTATATTGGTTTATACAAATTCAACCCCAAATTCTAAATGAGAAAACTGCACAGATGTCATTTACAACCAAACTATCTTTGAGGTTTCTCAGATAGCTTTTGGACAGCACCAAAAATTTACTTTCTCATTTTATAAAAGGAGGAATGCTGGAAATCATTAGGAGCACTTTGTAGTATATTCTCTGTATTCTGAGAGCTGTGTGACAAGCCCTCAGTGTGGGAGGATCTGGCAAGTCAGCCTCCCTAGATCAAGTGTATACAAGGCATACAAGTAAGATGTTATTAATATCAAAATGAACATGTTTTAGTAATTGTGTGTCTTCAGGATGGTTAGAGTATACTCATGTTCATGTGCAAAGACTGGCATGATAACTGTCAACAAAATTTATTCATAGTTTTCTATTTTCAAATACCTGTGCGAATTAGTTATAATAAAATACACACTTAATAGGATGAACTAAAAAGCCCTGGAGATGTCTCAGTGCCCTAGTCGTCCATACTATGTTGCTATTTTCAGGGCAGTTGTTGATTAAATTCTCATTAAATATTTATGCACTATGCCTAACTTTTCATATTGTAGATATTGTTAGTTATTATAGCACATTAACCCAAACCATTCAGTCCCGTCATCAATAGGTGGGTTTTTTTCCCTTAACAATTGCCTAAACACCAGTAATGGAGTCTTCTGGAAGAAACATCAAAAGAATTATACCTTTTTCTGTTAAAAAAAAAGAATTATAACCTCAGCAAAGGCCCAAAGCAAGTACTCTCAACTATTGATACTAAATGGAATAGACCAGTAGGTACAGGCTCTTCAGTATAAGTTGATGTCACCAAGCACGTGGTTGTATGATGTGACTAAAGAGTTTCAGGACTATTTTTTAATCAAAAAGGAGATGACTTTGTGATAGTGCTGGGTTGGCCAAAAAGTTCATTTAGTTTTTTCCATATGATGACTTCAGTAGTGCTTAGTTGGCTTTAACTTCATTTAAACAATTTTGTTAGATTACATTGTGACTTCTTGTATCAACATGCATTTAAAAAAAAACTTACCAAAATTAGTGAACATTTGTGCAGCCATTTTAATATTGAAGATGGAAGAAAATGTACAACATTTTTGGCATATTATACTTTATTATTTTAAGAAAGGTAAAAATGTAACTGAAATGAAAAAAAATTTTGTGCAGTGTATAGTGATCGAATATGTCAAAAGTGGTTTGTGAAGTTTCTTAATACTATTGACATTTTGGCCAAATATTTTTTTGCTGTGGGGCTGTCTTAAGCATTAGGAGATGTTTAGCAGCATCTCTGGCCTCTACCCACTGGAAGCCAACAGCAGGAGATAACTGACATACTCAAAATGTCCAAATCAATAAAGTTATTGGTGAAAATGAAAAATGTGTCTTTTACTGTTTTGGGAATGCAGGCTGGTACAGCCACTGTGGAAAACAGTGTGGAATTTCCTCAGAAAACTGAAAATGGAACTGCCTTTTGACCTGGCAATTCCACTGCTGGGATTATACCCTGAGAACCCTGAAACACTAATCTGTAAGAACCTATGCACCACAATGTTCATAGCAGCACAATTTACAATAGTCAAATGCTGGAAACAGCCTAAGTGCCCATC
This sequence comes from Micronycteris hirsuta, assembly GCA_004026765.1. Taxonomy (NCBI): domain Eukaryota; kingdom Metazoa; phylum Chordata; class Mammalia; order Chiroptera; family Phyllostomidae; genus Micronycteris; species Micronycteris hirsuta. Next base: position 86,847 of record PVJI01002864.1, read on the forward strand.
AGTATATGAGTGGATCAAAAAACTATGATACATTCACACAATGGAATACTATGCAGCAGAAAGAAAGAAGGAGCTCCTACCCTTGCTGTGGCAGTGATTTCCACACACATGTAAACACGCAGTCCTGAGAATTTACACGTTTTGAGCACAGCTCCGTGTGATTTCTGTGTGAGCAAGTGTGGGTCATGTCTGTGGAATGGGAATTCTCTAATAGGAATTTGGCAAAGGTGTATCTTAAAAAATTCTGGCTTGCTGATCTCTGAATATTGCTTTAACCTGGTCGTGTCTGCCACCAGATCTGAATCAACATCCCAATGCCTTGCTATGAGTAATCCTACACCTGTTCTGCTTAATCCCATGAATAATCAATCCAATGTAAATTGGCCCCTGATAAAATCCCTGGCTGGGCAAGCCACGAGGCTTTTTCCTAGAAATGGGAGGAATCAGCCACGTGGCCCCGGTCTCTCTTTCCCTGCGTGTCTTGGTATGAAATTCATACACGCATTGGGTCATGGTCACCCACGGGTATCGGCAGGTCTGATCTACCCTGTGTCACCTTGCAACAGCATGGATGGAACTGGAGAGCATTATGCTAAGTGAAACAAGCCATGCGATGAAAGGCAAATACCATGTGATCTCTCCTATAAGTGGAACCTAATGAACATAACAAACAAGTGAGCAAAATATTACCAGAGACATTGAAATAAAGAGCAAACTGACAGTGACCAGAGGGGTGGGTGAAGGGGGGTAATGGGGGAAAGAAGGAAAAGGGTCAAGTCAAGGAACATGTATAAAGGACCCATGGACAAAGGAAATGGGAGGGAGGATTGAATGTGGGAGGTGGGGGTTGGGTAGGGCTGGGGAGAGTAATGGGGGAAAAATGGGGACAACTGTAATTGAACAATAAAAAAATTAAAGAATTGGTGGGCCTTTAGGATATTTATAATTTCTTTATCAAGAAACATTACTTTCATCAAATAAATGCCTTATTGTCATATAACTCCAAACAATGAACAAAAATTCATTTATAAAACCTATATCCTTTTTTTGATAATCCAAATAAAATGTATTTGTTATTTCATTAAAGAAAAGGAAAGAAAAATGTGTCTTTTATTTAATGGACTTTTTGACCAACCCAATAGATGACCAATGACACCAAGATTAGAAAAACAAGAATTAATTATCTAGGAATGAAGGAAATTAAGGTGAAAAATTTTCTTGTGGTTAGTGTTCTATATTCTATTGATAATACTCATGATACCAGAACACTCCTTTCTTTCTTCCAAGTTTATCACTAATTCCTGATTTGATACGCTAGCTCTGTGTAAAGTGGAACAAAACACCCTTTAAATGGTATCTTATTGCAATTGATGTCTCAAAATTCAGAAAACAAATTTTATAAAATATCTTAGGAAATGGACTGTAAGCTAGTAAATCAAGAGTAAAATCTAAGAAAAGTTATTTTTTGAATTATAAACATTTATTATTTCTTTTTTTTAAAGATTTTATTTATTTATTTTTAGAGAGAGAAGGGAGGTAGAAAGAGAGGGAGAAAGCAGTGTATGGTTGCCTCTCACATGGCCCTTACTGGGGACCTGGCCTGCAACCCAGGCATGTGCCCTGACTGGGAATCGAACCGGAACCCTTCGGTTCCCAGCCCGCGCTCAATCCACTGAGCTACACCAGCCGGGCGTATTTCTTAAAATTGAGTATAATTGATATGTAACGTTAGATTGCTTTCAGGTGTACAACATAATGATTCAGTATTCATATATATTGCAAAATATTCACTAAGAAATGATTCTGAGGAAAATAGTGACACATGTATTGGCTTTGAAAAAATATAGAACAATAGTTGTTACTATACAAAATACCATTTGTTGCTTCCCTTTACTTGTTCATGGCCATTTCATCATTTACATAGCTTCAAAACAAATCTTTTTCTTATTGAGGTATACTTGGATAAAAAATTGTATTTAACAGAGACCATGCCAGAGATGTCACATTCAAAAATGAATCTTATTTAATTAGGATGAACTTACTATTAGGAAACAAAGACTGCACTTCATATATGGAAACACTGGCTACAGAATCCTCCTAGAAAACTTACCTTCTCCATGCTCCACGGCTAGTGTAATCTCAGCCTTACTGCTAATAAGGAATGCTACTTCTGGACAGACCTGAAAAATTGGCAGACTTGGGGATCTCAGGGAAGGAGGAACACCCCAGTTGTATAGCTACTTCAGGAAAAGCTTGGTTGGTAGAGGCAAACTGGATGCCTTTGTTTCTAGACTTGGGAAGACAAATGGATAACCACAATTCAAATTCTTCTATAACACTGATATAATCAAAGTATGAACAGGGGCTTTATGAAGCTTCTAGGCAGAAGTTAATTCGGCAAGCAATAGTATCATATAGCTTTAGTTTTTTTTAAACCACACAATAAGGAAATCTTTGTTTATTAATCAATACCTCTTGTGGCTCCTATGTAAATTAAATTGGCCAAATGGAAAAAATCCACCAAGTTAATGATTAAATAAGAAAATTGCAGGGACTTCTGCCAAGATGGTGGCGTAGGTGGACGCACTATGCTGCTGCTCACAACCAGAGAGTTTAAACAATGAACTCAATAGCGAAAAATAAACAACCAGAATGGACAGAATCGAACTGAAGGGAAGTCCGACACCCAGAAAGTTGGGGAGGACGTACATCCAGGCTGGTAAGAGGGGCGGAACCGAGCGGAGGAGCAGAGTGAGAGGCAGTTTGCCCGGAGGAACTCACCCTGCGAGCGCCTAAACAAAACACTACCCCGAGCAACGGGTGAACTTCGCAGGCCGGCGGCGTAACCGGAGAGGCCAGTGGGAACCAGCAGGGCCGAGACTGGCGGAAAAGGCGGTGGGGAACTGGGGAGCAGAGGGTGATAGGGAGCAGCGGCGAACAGCAGACGCCATTGCTCCCTCCAAGGCCCCGCCCCCAGAGGAAACGTCACAAAAAAGCGACCCAGGTTGCCAGGCACTGACAAACACCTAAGACTCCAACAGGTGCACCAAGATAAAAAAGAATGAAAATGGCCAAAACGAAAGATCAGAACAAATTACAACTAACGGACGAAGAGATAGCCAAATTAACAGATGCCCAGTTTAAAACACTGGTAATCAGGATGCTCACAAAACTGGAAGAAAGGTGGACGCAAATAATTGAGCAAATGAAGAATATGATAAAGATAATGGAAGAAGATTTACAGGGAACCAATAGGGAAAAAAAGGAAGCTGGGACTCAAACCAATGGGGTGGACCAGAAGGAAGAAACAAGAATTCAAAAAAATGAGGAGGGACGCAGGAACTTCAGAGACATTTGTAAACAACCCAACATCCGGATCATAGGGCTGCCAGAAGGACAAGAGGAACACCAAGAAATTGAACGTATTTTTGAACAGATGAACAAGAACTTCCCAAATCTGGCAAAGGAAATAGGCTTCCAGGAAATCCAAGAAGCTCAGTGAACCCCAAAGAAGCGGGACCCAAAGAGGAACACACCAAGGCACATCATAATAACATTACCCAAGGTCAAGAATAAGGAAAGAATTCTACAAGCAGCAAGAGAAAAGGAGACAGTTACCTACAAAGGAATCCCCATAAGACTGTCAGCGGATTTCTCA
>PVJI01002864.1:99250-136483 GCA_004026765.1 Micronycteris hirsuta
CCCCGCCCCCCGCCATTATCCCCTCCCACCTCCCCTCTGGTCATTGTCAGTGTGTTCTTAATTTCAATGTCTCTGGTTATGTTTTGCTTGCTTATTTGTTTTGTTGATTAGGTTCCACTTATAGGTGAGATTATATGGTATTTGTCTTTCACTGACTGGCTTGTTTCACTTAGCATAGTGGCCTCCAGTTCCATCCATGCTGTTGCAAAGGGTAGGAGCTCCTTTCTTTCTTTCTCTCTCTCTCTCTTCCTCCCTTCCCTTCCCTTCCCTTCCCTTCCCTTCCCTTCCCTTCCCTTCCTGCCTGCCTGCCTTCTTTCTTTCCTTCCTTCCTTCCTTCCTTCATTTCTTCCTTCCTTCCTTCCCTCCTTCCCTCCTTCCTTTTCTTTCTGCTGCATAGTATTTCATTGTGTGAATGTACCATAGTTTTTTGATCCACTCATTTACTGATGGGCACTCAGGTTGCTTCCAGCACTTGGCTATTATAAATTGTGCTGCTATGAACATTGGTGTATAGGTTCTTTTGGACTGGTGTTTCAGGGTTCTTTGGGTATAGTCCCAGTAGTGGAATTGCTGGGTCAAAAGGCAGTTCCATTTTTAGTTTTCTGAGGAAATTCCATACTGTTTTCCTTAGTGGCTGTACCAGTCTGCATTCCCAACAACAGTGCAGTAGGGTTCCCTTTTCTCTGCATCCTCTCCAACACTTGTTGTTTGTTGATTTGTTTATGATGGCCATTCTCACTGGTGTGAAGTGGTATCTCATTGTGGTTTTAATTTGCATCTCTCTTATGGCTAGTGATGCTGAACATTTTTTCATATATCTCTGGGCCCTCTGTAAGTCCTCCTTGGAGAAATGTCTGTTCAGGTCCTTTGCCCATTTTTTAATTGGGTTTTTTATCTTCCTAAAGCAGAGTTGTGTGAGTTCTTTATGTATTTTGGAGATCAAACCCTTGTCTGAGGTATCATTGGCAAATATGTTTTCCCATATAGTTGGTTTTCTTTTCATTTTAATGCTGTTTTCTGTAGCCATGCAGAAGCTTTTTAATTTGATGAGATCCCATTTGTTTATTCTTTCCTTTATGTCCCTTGCTCTAGGTACGTAGCGGTGAAAATACTGCTGTGTGGAATATCTAGAGTTTCCTGCCTATATTCTCCTATAGGACTTTTATGGTGTCACGACTTATATTTAAGTCTTTTATCTACCTTGAATTTATTTTTGTGTATGGTGTAAATTGGTGATAGAATTTCATTTTTTTTGCATGTAGCTGTCCAGCTCTCCCAACACCATTTGTTGAAGAGGCTATTTTTACTCCATTTTATGCTTCTGCCCCCTTTGTTAAATATTAATTGCCCATAGAGACTTGGGTTTATTTCTGGGCTCTCTAGTCTTTTCCATTGGTCTATGCATCTGTTTTTATGCCAGTACCAGGCTGTTTTGATTACAGTGGCCTTGTAATACAGTTTGATATCAGGTATTGTTATCCCTCCTATTTAATTCTTTCTCAAAATTGCTGTGGCTATTCGGGGTCATTTATGGTTCTGTATAGATTTTTGAAGTGTTTGTTCTGTATCTGTGAAATATGCCATTGGTAGTTTAATAGGGATTGTGTTGAATTTATAAATTGCTTTAGGTAGTATGAACATTTAGGTAGTATGGACATTTTGATAATGTTAATTCTTCCAAGCCATGAACATGGTACATGCTTCCATTCGTTTGTGTCTTCCTTAATTTCTTTCTTCAGTATTGTGTAGTTTTCTGAGTACAGGCCTTTTACCTGCTTGGTTAAGTTTATTCCTAAGTATTTTATTTTTCTTGTTGCTATAGCAAATGAGATTTTTTCCCTGATTTCTGTTTCTGATATTTCATTGTTGGTATAGAAAAATGTCTTTGAATTGTGAATATTGACTTTGTTTCCCCTGTTTTGCCAACAGGGGGAACAAAGTCAGTATTTATTCGGTCAAGTAGTTTTTTGGTGGAGTCTATAGGATTGTCTATATACACTATCATGTCATCTGCACACAATGACAGTTTTACTTCCTCCTTTCCAATTTGGATGTCTTTACTTTCTTTTTCTTGTCTGATTGCTGTGTTTAGGACTTCCAGTACTGTGTTGAATAGGAGTGGTGGAAGTGAACATCTTTGTCTTATTCCTGATCTTAGTGGGAAAGCTTTTAGTTTTTGCCCATTGAGTGTGATGTTGGCTGTAGGTCTCTCATATATGGCCTTTATTATGTTGACGAATGCTCCCTCTATTCCCACTTTGCTGAGTGTTTTTATCATAAATGGATGCTGTACCTTATCGAATGCTTTTCCTGCATCTATTGATATAATCATGTGATTTTTGTCTTTCCTTTTGTTTATGTGATGTATTACATTTATTGTTTTGTGAATATTATACCATCTTTGCATCCCTGGGATGAATCCCACTTGATCATGGCGTATGATCTTTTTAATGTATTGCTGGATGCGGTTTGCCAATATTTTATTGAGGATTGATCATGAAAATTTCAATGCTGTGTGTAGTGATACTTCCCAGGTGCGCGTTTATGAAAATTCATCAGGCTTTACTGTACCTTCTAGGAGTAACCAAAACAAGTATAAAGACATTCTGGATTTGTCAAAAAAAGGTGTGTACTTGTTCTTCATACCAATCTTGTCTAACCCTCATTCACAGGACTATCACCTGCTACAATACACTCCCCTTGGCCTGCACTGCTCAGCTTGAGGGGCCAATGACATCCAAGACCCAGCTACTTAGCCAGGTGATACCTCCAACCTCCTGGTCTCCCACCTGACACTGAAACTTAGGAAGGAGGGGCAGGGATTGAACACTGGTTATATTAGGTATTATGTTATTAGACGCTGGGTCATATTTAAATGTGCTGTTTTAGCTGGATTTTCTGATACTGCTCAATGGGTGAGGGTCCTGTCCCATTACTGCCAGGTGAGTGTGGACATCCAGGTTGTCTACTTGGCCTTTATTAACCCCTGAGGGTGAGGTTCTCCTTACTGTTGGAGATTGAGGGGAGGATTTCCAGCTCCCAACCAGGACTCCAGTGACACCTCAGTGGCAGGGACCATCATAAGTGCTCAGATGTGACGTCCCTAACACCACGGTACCTCATTGCCACTGCGTGGTGGAGAAAGCCTCCTCTGACACCACCCCAGTAAGGAGAGGGTGCACCTCCTCTTACTGCTGGGTATAGGGTGGAAGTCCAGGCTCTCCCCAAACTTTACTGACTCCAAGGAGTGGAGGAATGGCTTTCTTAGTATCTAGCAGGGATGAAAAGTCCTGGCTTCCTACTGAGCCTTCTGGGATACCACCACCATCTGCATCCCCCAGGGCTGAAGGGGACTGGGAGGCCTCATTATGACCCACACCCACTCATCCTGCCCTTTGGGACTCTGAATGCCACCCTCACGATCATCTGATGTGCTGAGGACGTTGGCAGGGGAGGGTTCTGCCAACCAGAGGTGGGGGTAAGGATAATAACCTCCTGGGACTCTGAAAGTGGGTAAAGGCCACTGCCAAGCCCAGAAAATGCAAGCGTGTCTGCCCCTTACCATATTGGAATTGGGGAAGCCCGACTGAACTCCCCAGACACCGACCTGACTGTCCTTGGGTTGTCCCTTTATAGCCTCTCCCTTTACTCAATAAATAGATCTGCAGCCGGCTGGGAAGCCTTCTTCTCACTGCTGTGTGCTTTAAACAGGTGACTTCATCTCTCTGAGCCTTAGTTTCCTCAGCTGTAAAATTGGGATGACAATGATACCCCTTTCAAAGTTTTTTCAGGATTTAATGAGAAAGCAAGAAAGGCCCTCAGCTAAGGGGGATGCTAGTTGCTGTTCTCCACACCTCCCACCCCCTCATCCCAAGGGAGATCACTACCTGGTCTGAGAGTTCCCGGCCTGCAGGTTAGTTTGGAGTTGAGCAGGGAGAGAGGCTAAGGTCACAGCTAGAACCAGCAAGATATAGTCTCTGGGCCCCTGGAGAAATCACTGGCCTTCTCTGGGCTTTAGTTTCCCCATCTGTGGAAGACAGGAGCTGCACTGCAAAATCAGAGACAGCAGTACCTGGTACATTCATGGAGCGCTTTATCTGCTTCCACACTTACCTGCTTCCCAACAACCCCTGGGGGTCTCCAGTGTCATCAACAGCCCCACTGCACAAAAAGCGAATGTAAACAGTCACACAGCTAGTAGTGGTTCTTGGCTTGAACCCGTTCTCGTGTCTGAGTAGCTTGGTCCTCTTGGGGCACTGAGCTAACTTTGGAGGAGCTTCTTCTCACCCTCTCTACCTCCTTTCATTCTTCCACTGGGAGGTGCTTTCTGCAAGAAGCAGCTGCTACGCCATCTCCCTCAGGCTCAGCACAAAAGGCAGTGACAAGCCTGGTGCTCTGTCTCCACCCAGTCTGGAAATTCATTGGAAAACACACGAGAGTGGGCATAGGTGGGAGGGCATTCTGGTGGACTGCTGTCTGTATGGGCCTGCAGCCCGGCAGCCCAACTGAAGGAATGAGACTCAGTTCCTTCAGCAATCTGAGCGCCTACTGTGTGTCTGACACTGATAGAGGACATAGGGGTAGAGAGGAAGAACTGGGGGGCATCTCTGCCCTCAAAGATCTCAATCCAACTCACAGAAGCCCCTGTGTATTGGGGACCTATTATGTGGCTATTTCCTTAATTATTACAACTAAGCTATGGGTGCTATTATTATCCCCAAGTGACTTTCTGGAAAATGAGGTTCAGAAGGAAAGTGATTTGTTTGCGGTCACACAGTAAGGGTTGCGAGCTGAGAATTAGAAACATTTTCTTTGAAACAGACAATTTGTTTTTAGGTATTGACCTTTTAAAGACAGAATAGTGCTTATTTTCAAGCATATTTAGTTTGCTATTTATTTTGTAGCTTCAGTCATCTTTCTTTTTCACTAGTGTTTGCCTAGTATATCTTCCCAACATTTTAATCAGACACATTTATGTGTACTTTTGTTTAAGTATGTCATTTATCCAATAATTTATCCAATTTGGATTAAGCTTTTGTACTCAGTAAAGTCCATTTAAATTTAGCATGAGTACTGCTATCCACGTACCTTATTTTTTGGACTACAACACGCACCCCCCCAAATTTGGGAGGAAAATGGAGGTGCATCTTATAGTCCAAATGTAGATGAATTACAGTCCGAATGTTATTTATGTTATTAAATATTTTACCACATTTTTTGCTTCAAAATTCCCCCCCCTATTTTCCTCCTCTAAAACCTAGGTGCATCTTATGTTCTGAAAAATACAGTAGTTATTTTTTCTATATTTTTGCTATTTGTCCTGGTGGTTTTATGCTTATATTCTTTCTTTTTTCCTTTTGAATTGGCTCTGTATAATGACTACTTTTGGAATTTGTATGACTGATTATACTATATGGAATTCATATACCCTATCATTGCTTAAATTACTCTTAAAATTTGAACATGCAAAGTTAATGTAAAGTGCAAAGTAATCAACATATTCACCCTATTTTGAATAAAGAACCTTTCAAATCTGGTCACCATCCTGTGCACCTTACATGCGACTTTTAAAAAAATATATTTATTAATTACGTTATTACAGTTGTCACATTTCCCTGCCTTTATTCCCCTCCGCCCCGCACCCCTCCCCATTCCCCGCCCTTTAGTTTTTGTCCATAGGTCATACACATAAGTTCTTTGGCTTCTACATTTCCTATACTATTCCTAACCTCCCCCTGTCTGTTTTCTATCTATCATTTATGCTACTTGTTCTCTACACCTTTCCCCCTCTCTCCCCCTACCACTCCCCTGTTCCTATTCCTCCATGCCTTATATAAATCCCTTTAACATTTCATATAATAAAGGCTGGGTGATGGTGAACTCCTTGAACTTGACCTTATCTAAGAAGCACTTTATCTGCCCTTCCATTCTAAATGAAAAGTTTGCTGGATAGAGTATTCTTGGATGTAGGTCCTTGCCTTTCATGACTTGGTGTACTTCTCTCCAACCCCTTCTTGCCTGTAAGGTCTCTTTTGAGAAATCAGCTGACAGTCTTATGGGAACTCCTTTGTAGGTAACTGTCTCCTTTTCTCTTGCTGCTTCTGAGATTCTCTCCTTATTTAATCTTGGGTAATGTAATTATGATGTGTCTTGGTGTGTTCCTCTTTGGGTCCAACTTCTTTGGGACTCTCTGGGCTTCCCGGACTTCCTGGAAGTCTATTTTCTTTGCCAGATTGGGGAAGTTCTCTTTCATTATTTGTTCAAATAAGTTTTCAATCCCTTGGTCTTCCTCTTCTCCTTCTGGCACCTCTATGACTCGGATGTTGGGACGTTAAAGATATCCTGGAGGTTCCTAAGCCTCTCCTCATTTTTTTGAATTCTTGTTTCCTCCTACTGGTCCACACCGTTGATTTGAGTCCCAGTTTCCTTCTCTTCCCTATTGGTTCCCTGCACATTTCCCCTCATTTTCTTTAGCGTATCCTTCATTCGTTCATCTATTTGCGACCAACTTTCTTCCAATTTTGTGAGCATCCTGATTACCAGTGTTTTGAAGTGTGCATCTGATAAGTTGGCTATCTCTTCGTCCCTTAGTTGTAATTTTTCTGGAGCTTTGTTCTGTTCTTTCATTTGGGCCATTTTTTTTTCTCGATGTACCTGTTACTTTAAGGGGTGGAGCCTTAGGTGTTCACCAGGGCGGGGCAACCTCCACAGATGCTTGATTTGACACTGTCTGAGAGGGTGTGGCCTGGGAGGGAACAATGGCGCTTGCTCTGCTCTTCCTGGCTGCCAGTCATCTCTCTCCCAATGCACTCTCCTGTGTGGCTGGGAGTTGCTCCCACTGCCACCTCAACCCCCACAGGTGTTTTCTGCTCCGCTTCCCAGCTCCTTCTCCTGGTTTATCTGCAAGCACAAGTGAGGGACCGCCCAGTCCACCAGTCTCGGCCCCGCTGTTTCCTGTTGGCTTCTCTGGGTGTACTGGCCACTTTTTGGGCTGCTTTTTGGTCAGGTGCGCCTGCTGTGAGTCTCTCCGGGCAAACCGCTGTCTCGCTGCGCATTCTCTCTGCTCAGCTCTGCCACTGCTCACCGGTCTGGATGAACGTGTCCTCTCTAACTCTTTGGCTGTTGGACTTCCACTCAGTTCGATTCTCTGTCTGTTCTGGTTATTTATTTTGCTTTTTAAATTGTTTTTATTTCTCTTTTGGTTGTGTGAGGAGGCACAGTGTGTCCACCTATGCATCCGTCTTGGTCGGAAGTCTGCCATTTCTTAATTGGATTGTTTGTTTCTGTTTCTATTGTTGAATTGTGTGAGTTAATATTTTTGATATTAACCTCTTATTGGAGCTGTTGTTTGCACATACCTTTTCCCATTCAGTTGGCTGCCTTTTTGTTTTGTGGATGGTTTCTTTTGACATGAAGAAGCTTTTAGTTTGATATAATCCCATTAATTTATTTTTTTCTTTTACTTCCCTTGCCTTTGGGGTAAAATTCTTAAAATCCTGTAAGACCAAGGTCCATAACTTTAGTACCTATGTGTTTTTAAATGTAATTTATTGTCTCAGTTCTTATATTTAGGCCTTTGATTCATTTTGAGTTAATTTTTGTATGTAAAGAGAAACAGTAGACCAGTTTCATTCTTTTGTATATGGCATAAAGGGCAGGGCTGAATTCTAATTTTTGAAGTCTTCTAATCCATGTGGACCAGAAACATTATTATATGAGCAGATTCTCAGTCTCTTATCCCCAACCCATTGAAGTAGAATCTGCATTTAACAAGATCCCAAGATTTTCTGTATACTTTTAAGTTTGAGAAGAACTGATATAACTGGAGAGTCTCACATTTTAATCAGCATCAGAATCACCTGGGGGAGGTGGCAAAACTTCCTAGTTCCTGTACTACTTCCTAGAGGTCCTGATTGAGTAGGTCTGTGTAGGGCCTAGGAATCCACATGGTAGAGAAATTCCAAGTGAGTATGATTTGGTGGTCCATGGACCACTGAAATATGCTGTTCTAACCTGTACCCCCTTTCATTGTATCTGCTTATATACCTCTAATGACAGGGAGCTCACCACCTTGCAGACAGCCAAGTACATTGTGGGACAGCTGTCAGTGACCTGCTAGTCTCGTGTAATCTGAGCAAGCCTAAACCTCACCAACCCGAGGGCACAAAGAGAGTGACTTTAAAATTTAATGGCTTCATGTATAACTGGAAGACTTCAGCCATGCCTCCTCCTCAGTCTTCCTGAAATTTTATGGTGTCCTCTGCATGTCTTGAGGATAAATATGTAGATATTGCTTTATTCTGCTTTCTGCAAGAATGCACAACATTCCCTTCAGTAGTCCTTGTTTTTTTCCAACAATGCTGGAGCTTATTCCTCAGGAAAAAAAAAAAGCTCCCCCTGCAAATTTCCATGTGAGGAGAATCTCTGAGGCATCACCCACTTTGCAATCATCCAGACTCTGAATCCTAGTTGGCTGAGTTCGGTTAACCTCGGCAAAAAAATCGATGAATCCAAGAGCTAGTTTTTTTAGGAGATAAAGAAGATTGACAAACCTTGAATGAGACTCATCAATAAAAAAGAGACAGGACCCAAATAAAATCAGAAATGAAAGAGGAGAAATAAAACAGACACCAAAAAAACTCAAAGGACAGTAAGAAAATATTATGAACAACTATATACCAACAAACTGGACAACCTGGATGAAATGGATAAATTCCTAGAAACATACAACCTTCCAAAACTAAATCATGAAGAATCAGAGAATCTGAATAGACAGATTATGCCTAGAGAAATTGAAGCAGTAATAAAAAAACCCAAAACTCCCTACAAACAAAAGCCCTGGACTGGATGGCTTCACAGGGGATTTACCAAACATTCTGAGAAGAACTAACACCTCTGCTTCTCAAACTATTTCATAAAATTCAAGATGAAGGAAGCCTCCCAAACTCATTTTGCATGGCCAGTATTATCCTAATTCCAAAACCAGATAAATACACTACAAAGAAAGAAAATTATAAGCCACTATTTTTGATGAGCATAGGTGCGAAAATCCTCAACAAAATATTAGCAAACAAAATACAGAAATGTATCAAAAAGATTTTACACTATGATCAAGTGGGATTTATTCTGGGAACACAAGGTTGGTACAACATTTGCAAATCAATAAATGTGATTTACCACATAAACAAAATGAAGGATAAAAACTATGTGATCATATCAATAGATGCAGAAAAACATCTGATAAAATCTAGCACCATTTATGATAAAAACTCTCAGCAAAGTAGGAATAGAGGGAGCATACCTCAACATAATAAAGCACATATATGACAAACTCACTGCCAGCATCATACTCGATGGACAAAACCTGCAAACGTTCCTCTTAAGATCAGGAACAAGACAGGGATGTCCGCTTTCACCTCACTTATCAACATAATACTGGAAGTCCTAGCCACAGCAATCAGACAAGAAGAAGAAATAAAAGGCATCCAAATTGGAAAGGAAGTAGTAAAACTGTCTTTGTTCACAGATGACAATATTCTGTACATAGAGAACCTCAAAGATTTCACCAAGGAACTACTGGAACTGATAAACGAATTCAGCAAAGTGGCAGGATACAAAATTAATATCCAGAAATTAGTTGCATTTTTATACACTAATAATGAACTAACAGAAAGTGAAATCAGGAAAACAATCTTATTCACAATTGCTTCAAAAAGATGAAATGCCTAGGAATAAACGTAACCTATGATATAAAAGAACTGTACTTGGAAAATTATAAAACACCAAGGAAAGAAATTGAAGAAGATACAAATATGTGGAAGCACATACCGGGTTCATGGATAGGAAGAACTGACGTCATTAAAATGTCCATACTACCCAAAGCAATCTATAAATTCAATGCAATTCCTATTAAGATTCCAATGACATATTTCACAGAACTAGAACAAATATTTCAAAAATTTATATGGAACCACAAAAGGCCCCACACAGCAACAGTGATCCTGAGAAAGAAGAAAAAGTTGGAGGAATCATATTACCTAATATCAAACCATACTATAAGGCCATAGTAATGAAAACAGCATGGTACTGGCATAAAAACAGACACATGGAACAGAATAGAGAGCCCAGAAATAAATTCACATATTTATAGTCAATTAATATTTGGAAGCAGGTACATATAATGGGGCTAAAGATAGTTTATTCAATAATGGTGCTGGGAAAATTGGGCAGATATGTGCAGAAAAATGAAACTAGACGACCTTCTTATACCACACACAGAATAAATTCAAAATATATCAAAGCCTTAAATGTTAGAACTGAAAACCATAACAATCCTAGAAGAAAACATAGGCAGCAAAATCTCAGACATTGCTTGTAGCAAATTTTTATTTGCTTTATCTCCCCAAAGAAAACAAAAGAAAAAATAAACAAACAGGACTATATCAATCTAAAAAGTTTTTCATAGCAAAGAAAACATCAACAAAATAAAAAGACAACCCACAGAATGTGAGGACATATTCACTGACACACCTGATAAGGGGTTAATATCCAAAATTTACAAAACACTTACAAAACTCAGTACCAAAAAAAAACAACTTAATAAAAAAACAGGCAAAGGACCTGAATAGACACTTCTCCAAAGAGGACATTCAGATGGCCAACAGACATATGAAAAGATGCAAATTAAAACCACAATGAGATACCATCTCACACCAGTCAGAATGGCCATCATGAATAAATTAACAAACAAGTGCTGGTGAGGAAGTGGAGAAAGGGGGACCCTTTGCACTGTTAGTGGAAATGTAGACTGGTGCAGCCTCTGTGGAAAGCAGTATGGAGATACCTTAAAAAATTAAAAATGGATCTGCCTTTTGACCCAGCAATCCTACCTCTGGGAATATATCTGAAGGAACCCAAACACTAATTTGGAAGAATATAAGCACCCCTATATTCATTTCAGTACCTAATGCAAAGCCTGGCATGGAACAGGCATTGGGTATTTATGAAACCCAAATGGAAGAGCCTTCTGGAGGAAGGGGTGGGCGTTGAGATAGGTCTTGAATATATTATCACATGTGTGGCTTATTCCTGATGGTGGTTGGGAGCCCAGATTATGTAGCCATGCAGTTGAGGTTCAAATGCCACCTCCACAGTTCCCAGCAGTGTTACCTGGGCAAGTGATGGAATCAGTCTGTGCCTCAGTTTCTCCACCTATAAGATGGGGATAATAATAAATACCTGCTTCATAGGGTTGTGGTGAGAATTAAATGAATTAAGTTATGTAAGCTCCAGGAATAGCTCCTTGGCAAATAGATGTGTTGCGTAAATATTGACCATTGTCTCTCATCATCATCATCATCATCCTGTTGTAACAGCAAGTGCACAGACTGTGGGAGGTCCAGGGTCCTCTCTGGGAGTTAAGGATGAGGTGATAGCCCTGGCCAGGTAGCTAAGTTGGTTAAAGCATTACCCTGATATGCCAGGGTGGCAAGTTCGATCCCCAGTGAGGGCACATACAAGAATCAGTCAATGAATGCATAAGTAAGTGGAACAACAAATTAATGTTTTGATTTTTCTCTTTTTCTCCCCCTTCCTCTCTTCTAATAATTTTTTTTTAAAGGATGAGATGATAGGGGAGAGCCAGAGGGCAGGGGCACAGTCAAAACATTCACAGGCCAGCATTTTGCAAGTGCCCAGGGCAGAGGAGGTGAAGGATAGCAGATTGGTGGGCATTTCTATAATGATGCAGGGCCATCTTTGGAAGCAAATTGGGTGCATCTATGTGGTTACTTACTTGCCTGGGCCTCTTACCCAGCTGAAGTTTGAACAAGAGTCTTTCACCTCTCCCATCCTCTTTCTCTCTTGGCATGGATTGGAGGCATTTAGAAGCAGAGTGAGCCCACAGAGTCATAGCCCCTTTCTGCCTGCCTTTTCTCCGCCTCCAGTCTGTGAATTAAATACCTTGGATTGCCGCAGAAGAGGTGGTGTTACCCTGACCAAGGTTGAGAAAGGTGATAGGATCGCCCTAAGGTGACAGAGTTATTAGGCAGTCAAGCCAGCAAGTGACTACATCCCTCTCTGAGCCTAACCTTCCTTACCTGGAAGTGTGAGATGATGAGAACTTATTGGTTCACGAGGGTTCAGTAAGGTTATGGACAGCACTTGGGAGACTTAGTAAAATAAGGTAAGGAGGGTGAGGTGGTGGATGATGACCCTTTCCCTCTCTCCCCCAGCAGGGCTCGCCTACTGCAGACATCTGCCTTCCCTGAGGACCCACCTGTCAGCCCTGGCCAATCGCCTGATTGTGTCTCCAGACTTGCCTTGCAGCACTGTACACGGGCTGATGTCTGGGCTCTGGGAGTGGTACCTTCAGGTGAGTTTCTCCACATTAAGTATTAGTAAGGTTTCCATAATCTGAAACAATTTTTTTAAAAGCGGCCTTTGTTTCTGTTTGTTATTGGGTGATTTTTTGCTTAGTATTTCATATTTAACCAAAGTCGTTCTTTTTCCATAGGCTGATCCTTATTAAAAATGGATTATTCTTAATGTAGTGGGAAAAGCCTTTCCTGTAAATGATTTCCACAGTTTCTTGCTGATAATGGTCACTGAGTTCGCATGTTGCCTGCAGTCAATCAATGGGTAATGAGCCAGGTATTTATGAATGTCTGGGTGCTGCAGATATCAATGCAATGTCTAGCATAGCCATAGGTTACTAGTTGTGGTATTAAAAATAGCTAACACAGCCCTGACCGGTGTTACTCAGTTGGTTGGGTGTCATCCCACAAAGCGAAGGGTCACCAGTTCCATTCCTGCAGGGGGCAGGGCACATGCCTAGATTGCGGGTTTGGTCCCAAGTCGGGGCGCATACAAGAGGCAGCCAATCGATGTTTCTCTCCCTCTTTTTCTCCCTCCCTTCCCCTCTCTTTAAAAACAAATAAAATATTTAAAAAATAGCTAGTACTGTATGTCAACTATAATTAAAAATAAATTGAAAAAATAAAAAACATAGCTAAGTTACCTCACATATACTGTATGTCTGACTTTCATGTTTTCTCTTAATTCTGACAACTCTAACACTTAGATACCATTATTTCCTCCGATTCATTAATGAAAAGTCTGTGGCTTAGACGGCATAGTAAGGCTCTGCCTGGCTCTGCCTGCCTCTGCCTGTGGTGGGGTAGAGACTGCAGAGCGGGGCGCGGCTTATCACCCAAGGAATAGATCCACATGCTTTTGGGAACTCAAGGTTGTTGTAACATCTTTGGGTTCTGCGTACACAGATTGAAGGCCCCTTACTCTTCTTGAGAGTTCCAAGACCCATAGCTTGCTTCTGCCCATTGGATTAAGGAGGATGGAAAATACATACGCTCGCCCGGAAGGAAGAAACAATAGACCATTCACTGAGCATTTTTAAAGCATTAGCTGTATGCTCAGTCTGGCATGAGTTGCTGTGAGTATCCAGTGAGAAGGAATTTATAATCCAGTTGGATCTACTTAAAATGGTATGAGTAGCTAAGTTAGAGGGAGACAGCTGGACCAAGAAAACTGCACCCCGTATTCAAAACTCTATCTTACCTCTCTCCTAGGGACTGAGATTCTAGCATTTGTATATTTCATCTGGAGATAGATTTCTGAGATTTTCTTATTAGAAAACACATGTCCCTAAAAGGAAAATGTTTATGTTTGCAAAAAGTTTCATAGTCAAATAGTTCGGGAAACAACAGTAAACAGCTTTCTGTATCCTGCAGGGCTTCTTAGAAACTTGACTATTCTAATATGCTTGTCACTCTCGGGAAATTGGGGTCATGTGGGAGGCATATGAAACACTTGCTCAAATGTAAACAGAAACCTTTGTTGGAAAAGTACCTCCTATGGCTTGTGGAAGACGGAACTCACTTTGCGAAACACTAGTTTAATTGCTGCAAAGAGCAGGCATTTGGAGGAGATGGACGAACCTAGTGACTCAGGCAGCTGGGTGCCTCTCCATCTAGGCCCTGGGGAGGTCAAGCCGGTGAGCACCTGGGTCAGGTTTGCTCCCATGCGTTGGGGGAAGGTGCTATTCTGTGTACTGATTTGGGATCATCAGGGGCCTTGGTGAAACAAACAAACTGGTTCCCCAATCTGGACAAGCAGAAAGGTCGTTTTATGTTTTTGCCAAAAATAGTTGTTTTTCTAAATTACAGGGGGAATGCCTACTTACTGTAACAATTAAAAGAATGAAGAATGCAGGTGTATGGAATACACACTTTTTGTTTTTAATTTTTATCTTTTTTTTTGGCTGTGCAAAGAGATTTTACTCAGTATTATTACAAAAGGAGAAAGAGACTTCAGAATAGAATTTAGCTCAGTTCCAGATACCATAAAGACAGCTGTTGATTTATGTTCGATGAGCAGAGGGAGGGGGGCCGATGGAAAAGTACTAACATCACAGGTAGAGGGTTCTTGCTGAAAACAGGCCGAAGATTTATACATCAGAAGTGGGTGACAAGGAACTTGATCAGATAACATGGTAGAGATTCTCACTACACTTACAGGAAGATTCTTGTCACAACGGGGCTGGGGAGGTGGGAGACAGCACGCCCGGATGAGGCCTAGTCAGAAAGAGGGCTCAGAGGAGTATGTCTAAATAGGACTCTCAAGAAGAGATCTTTTAGAATAAATTTTTAAAAAATATTATTTCTCTGCTATGCTGCTGTCATTCTGATCCCGTGAATTAAAAAAAATGAGGCCTTATATTTAAAGTGACCAAGTTCCTGTAAGTGAAGGATGACTTTATCTCTAGGTGAACTACTGAATATTAGAACTATTGCACCTCACCTATGGGTGGACCATAGTTTATTCAAATCTTTCCCTAATGATTGACATCTGGCCTCTCCCTTTCAAAAAAAGTTATTTTAAACAATGCTATAGCTGAAAACTTTATAAGCACATTCCTTTCTGTACTTGTGCTTTTATTTTGAGAGTAGATTCCTAGAAATAAGATTGACTGATGTGTATTTAAAATTTAAATAGACATGCCACCTTACTTTCTCATAAGGTCATGGTGTTCATAATCCCAGGAGTCTATGAGTGCACATTTCCTGAGGAGTTTAAAAGATTTATAGACTTCTGGGCTCCACTCCAGCTTTACTAATTTAGCATCTCTGGGAGTGGAGCCCAAAGATTTATATTTTTGAAAGTTCCCGAAATGCTTCTAGTGATCTCCTTAATTTAGGAGGCACTAGTTCAAGGACAAATTGGTTGAAACAATAAATTAGTCAAAAATGAATATTTTTTCATCTAATGTTTTTGCAACACTTTTACAACCTGTTTGATCGTGTTTCCACCATTTTTGGTTGCACTGTTGCGCTAGGGTAGACTGAGCTGCAGTGATAAACAGTCCCCGCTATTTTAGTTGGTTGACACCACAGGGGTATATTTTTGCTCACTTAACAGTTCTGGGCATTCCTGTGAGTGGGTATCTCCCCGCCCTCCAGAGGGGTCTTTCAGTCTCATGGCCCCACCATCCTCCAGGGACTCATGGTCATCTGCCCCCAGGCGCAGAGGGGAAATGGAGAGTGTGAGGGCACTACACCTGCTTCTTCAAAGCCCTGGCGGAAATGCCTTCCATCACTTCTCCATCCTATTGGTCAGAACCCAGTCACAGGCCTGCACCTAACTGCAGGATAAGCTGGGAAATGGAGTCCAACCATGGACTCCAAGAAAAAAAAAAGTAGATTTTTGATGAAGAGTTCGCAGCCTCAGCCACAAATTAGTTCTCTGATTCTGAAGCAGCTTTGAGAAGGTGTTCTACATAGTATGAACCAAAATTCCAAACAGGGACCAAAGAATGGCTGGTTTTACCCTTGTGGTTGGATTTATCTAAGAAAGGCTGGCATTAAGATGTGAAGCATGCTTTTAATTTTGAAATGTGAAGTGAGTAGTGAGAGGAAACAGGATCCCCGTGCCCTTCAGGGTAGCCCCCCAGCGGTCATTGGCACTTGACACACACAGGCACCGCACACAGGTAGGGCCTGCTGGTCCCCCTGCTTGGCTACCTATAACTACAAAGCCTTTGCCTGAAAATGAATTTTTAAAAAAGGAAAGAGAAAATCTATTCCACAATAGGACAAACAGTTGTTGAAATCATCTCAATGTGCCCCAAATTTATTAGTATATGCAGATGAGCTACAGCTGTTCATTGTGAATTAATTTGCTCTAAAACAATTTTCTTAAAGCTTACTCAAGATTAGAAACTGTAAGATAATATTCCAAATAAATTCAGTATACAAAATTGACTGAAAATTAAGTAGAAATACAAGTTCATTATACACTGGCCTTTATTTTTATTTTTTAACAAAAATACATTCACACTAGACATGATCTATATGTTGGTTTTTTCCACTTAACAATACACATCTTTTTGTGTAAGTTCTCACAGGTGCATCTCTTGCCCTTTTGACTCTGTGTGGTTTCCCCATGTAGGGGTGTATTGTTCCCTGACTGGTGGGAAGTTGATGGGTTCTCAGGGTTTGCTCTTCCATATCATATCATAGTTGATATTGGGTACATATGGCTTTGCTCATTCCTGCCAGGATTTTTAAGAGCTAAGTCTGAAAAGCTTCTGGGTCACAGAGTCCACCCCTGGTTTTCTGTTGACCAAACCCTTTGCTCTCTCCTTTCTTCCAACCACAGAGTTGAAAGGAGCAGGAGTTGCTGCACTTTATCTACTACAGGGCTTCTAGCCCAAGATCCACAAGGCCACATGACCCTTCCTACCGGACCACTACAAATTTGGGATGACAGAAACAGAAAGGAAGGAGGCTGGTTATCCCTAATAGACAGTGGGGTCTTTGGCAAAAAGGGAGCCAGGTACTGTGGGGCTGCGGGAGCTCTGGTTCCATGTTGGACCAAGGTCGGTTAGGAGATACGGGGAAGCCAGAAAGCTCAAGGGAAGTATTATCCAATAGAAATAACGCAAAACCCAAAGATGTCGTTTTTTAAAATAAATTTTTTTAAAAGATTTCATTTATTTATTTTAGAGAGAGGGGAAGGGAGGGAGACAGAGAGGGAGAGAAACAGCAATGTGTGGTTGCCTCTCACATGGCCCTCACTGGGGACCCGGCCTGCAACCCAGGCATGTGCCCTGACGGGGAATCGAACCGGGACCGTCTGGTTCCCAGCCCACGCTCAATGCACTGAGCTATACCAGCCAGGGCTAAAATTTTTATTTTCAGATAATTGTAGATTCACATGCAGTTGTGAGAAATAATGCAGAGGGGCTTCCAGCCAAGCTGCAGGCATCGGTAGATACGCTGTGCCTCCTTGCACAACCAAAAGAAGGACAGCAAATTTAAAAACAAAAAATAACCAGAACTGCCAGAAAATCAAACTGTATGGAAGTCCACCAAGGAGTTAAAGAAGAAACATTCATTCAGACTGGTAGGAGGGGTGGAGATGGGCAGCCAGGGTGGAGAGGACTGGCAGCAAAGTGGCGGCTGGAGGAAACTGGGTGGGCGAGACAGCAGCTTGCAGACCTGAGAGACCCACATTTCTTTTTTTTAAAAAATATAATTACTTTATTGTTGTTCAATTACAGTTGTTTGCATCCTCTACCCTCTCCTCCCCTCCCCTCTCCCCACCCCCTCCAACCTCACCTCCCTTCCCTGCCTCCCTCTTCCCCCTTGGTTCTGTCCATGTGTCCTCTATAGTGGTTCCTCTTCTCCCCATTGTCCCCTCCCCCCTCCCCCATAGCTATTGTTAGACTGTTTTTAATTTCAATGTCTCTGGTTATGTTTTGCTTGCTTTTTGCTTTTGTTGATTATGTTCCAGTTAAAGGTTAGATCATATGGTATTTGTCCCTCACCGCCTGGCCTACTTCACTTAGCATAATGCTCTCCAGTTCCATCCATGCTGTTGCAAAGGGTATAAGCTCCTTCTTCCTCTTTGCTGCATAGAATTCCATTGTGTAAATGTACCATAGTTTCTTGATCCACTCATTTGTAGATGGGCACTTAGGTTGTTTCCAGCACTTGGCTATTGTGAATTGTGCTGCTATGAACATTGGAATGCATAGGTTCTTTTGAATTGGTGTTTCAGGGCTCTTAGGGTATAATCCCAGTAGTGGAATGGCTGGGTCAAAAGGCACTTCCATTTTCATTTTTCTGAGGAAATTCCATACTGTTTTCCACAGTGGCTGTACCAGTCTGCATTCCCACCAACAGTGCAGTAGGGTTCCCTTTTCTCCACATCCCCTCCAACAGTTATCTGTTGCTTTGTTGATGATGGCCATTCTGACTGGTGTGAGGTGGTATCTCATTGTGGTTTTAATTTGCATCTTTCTGATGGCTAATGATGTTGAGCATCTTTTCATATGTTTCTGGGTCCTCTGTATGTCCTCTTTCGAGAAGTGTCTGTTCATGTCTTTTGCCCATTTTTTAATTGGGTTTTGTGTCTTCCTGGAGTGGAGTTGTATGAGTTCTTTATATATTTTGGAGATCAAACCCTTTTCTGAGGTATCATTGGCAAATATGTTTTCCCATACTGTTGGTTCTATTTTTATTTTAATACTGTTTTCTTTAGCCCCACAGAAGCTCTTTATTTTGATAAGGTCCCATTTGTTTATTCTTTCCTTTATGTCCCTAGCTCTAGGGGACATATCATTGAAGATGTTGCTGCATGGAATGTCTGAGATTTTCCTACCGATGTTTTCCTTCTAGGACTTTTATGGTGTTGCGACTTATATTTAATTCTTTTATCCACCTTGAATTTATTTTTGTGTATGGTGTAAGTTGGTGCTCGAGTTTCATTTTTTTGCATGTAGCTGTCCGGATTTCCCAACACCATTTGTTGAAGAGGCTATTTTTATTCCATTTCATGCTTCTGCCCCCTTTGTCAAAGATTAATTGCCCATAGAGACTTGGGTTTATTTCTGGGCTCTCTATTCTGTTCCATTGGTCTATCTGTCTGTTTTTATGCCAGTACCAGGCTGTTTTGATTACAGTGGCTTTGTAATACAGTTTGATATCAGGTGTTGTGATCCCTCCTGCTTTGCTCTTCTTTCTCAAAATTGCAGCTGATATTCAGGGTCATTTATGGTTCCATATAAATTTTTGAAGCGTTTGTTCTATATCTGTGAAATATGCCATTGGTACTTTGATAGGGATTGCATTGAATCTATAAATTGCTTTGGGTAGTATGGACATTTTGGTGATGTTGATTCTTCTGATCCATGAGCATGGTATATGAGATCCACATTTCTGTGTGGATAAACCAGGAGGAATCACTGGGGAGTGAGACTGACTGCACAATCCAGGGTTCCAGCGTGCAGAAATTAAGCCTCAAAACCTCTGACTGAAAAAAACCTATGGGGGTTGAGGTGGCGGAAGAAACTCCCAGCCTCTCAGGAGAGTTCATTGGAGAAACCCACAGGGTCCTAGAATGTACACAAACCCACCCACCTGGGAATAAGCACCAGAAGGGCCCAATTTGCTTGTGGGTAGTGGAGGAAGCTACTGAAAGTCAGCTGAGAGCTGAGCAAGTGGCATTGTTCCCTCTCAAACCTCTCCAACATACAGTGTCACAACACAGCAAAGTGGGTTACCCTGCTCTGGTGAATGCTTAAGGCTCTGCCTCTTACTACATAAAAGGCATGCCAAGACAAAAAAAAAATGGTTCAAATGAAAGAACAGATCGAAGCTCCAGAAAAAATACAACTAAGTGATGAAGAGATAGCCAACCTTATCAGATGCACAGTTCAAAACACTGGTAATCAGGACGCTCACAGAATTGGTTAAATTTGGTCGCAAATTAGATGAAAAAATGAAGGCTATGCTATGAATGAAGTGAAATAAAGGAAAGTTACAAGGAACCAACAGTGAAGGGAAGGAAACCTGGACTTGAATCAATGATTTGGAGCAGAAGGAAGAAGTAAACATTCAACCAGAACAGGATGAAGAAACAAGAATTCAAAAAAACAAGGAGAGGCTTAGGAAATCCTCCAGGTCAACATTAAATGTTCCAACATCTGAATTATAGGGGTGCCAGAAGGAGAAGAAGAAGACCAAGGGATTGAAAACTTATTTGAACAAATAATGGAGGAGAACTTCCCCAATCTGGCAAAGGAAATAGACTTCCAGGAAGTCCAGGAAGCCCAGAGAGTCCCAAAGAAGTTGGATTCAAGGAAGCACACACCAAAGCACATCATAATTACATTACCCAAGAATAAAAATGAGAGAATCTTAAAAGTAGCAAGAGAAAAGGAGACAGTTACCTACAAAGGAATTCCCATAAGACTATCAGCTGATTTCTCAAAAGAAACCTTACAGGCAAGAAGTATACCTAGAAAGAAGTATTCAAAGTCATGAAAGGCAAGCACCTATGACCTAGTGCTTGTCAGATTAAATGAGTAACAGAATTAATTAATGGGGAAGGAGAGAAGGAAGGTAATAAAGAAGGAAGAAACAGTCTTCTTACTTCCGTATCTCCAAGGCTTAGTATACTGCCTGGCACAGAGTAGGAGCTCAACAAATATTTGAATTTGTGTAGAAAAGAAAAAAGAAAGGAGGGCTAGGGAAAGGAAGCGAAGGATGGATTGAAAGAAAGAAGTAGCCTTGCTCACTTCTGTGTATATCCAGGACCTAGTTAGTGCCTGGCACATAGTAGGTGCTCAGTTCATGTATGTTGGATGTTATTCCATGAATGCTAAATGGGTGTTTGCAGGGCCCGAGTTCCCAGGTCAGAGCCACGTCTTCCCTATGGGACTGGCTCTCCCCAGGGGTCCCAGCACTGCTAGGTCCCAGCACAAAGGCTGAACGGCTGGGCCGTGAGGCAGTCATGAGGCAGAGGGAGTGGGGGTCCCACATGGCTGCCCTGGCCAAATGCTCATCAGGGGCTGGCCTGGATGGTCACCTGCACTGGATGATGCACTGGGACTCCACCATCAGCGATGAGGTATTGGGCAGCCTATCTCAGGGAGTGGAGTGAGGGGTGGGAAGGCCAGGATCCACTCCATCAGGCTGTGGTAGGAGTGGTGAAACTGGGTATCTGGGACCTTGGGACAGAGTTTCACCCCTAGTTTTTGGGTAGAAGATGACTGTGGAGTCTGACAGACCTGAGATTGAACTCTAGCTCTACTATTTTCTAGCTTTGGGGCCTCAGTTTCCTCATCTATCAAATGGTAATAATCATTTAGAGAGGAGGTTTGTGTGCAGCTTAAACAAGATAGCGTATATAAAGCACCAAGTGCAAGGCTAGACTTGCATTTATTCAACAAATACTGAGTTCCTACCATGTGCCAGGTACTGTCAGGAATGTCCTGGAATGTCAGGAATACTTCAGTGACCAAGTCAGATGTGTCTCTTTTCACAGAATCTCCCATTTAGTGGCCCGAAGTGAAAGTTATTTCTCTTCACTAGTGATGCACCAGCCATCAATTGCCACAATAATATTGCATAGAAACAACCCCCAAAGGTCAATGACTTTCAATAACACACACTTACTTTCACTCACGAATCTGTGGGTCAGCAGGGCAGTTCTACTCAGGAGGTGAACTAAAAGCATTGTTGATCTCCACGGGACTCTCACATGCCTGGGGTGACTCATTCTGCCCCATGGCTCATCCTCCAGCAGGCAAACCTGGGTGCGTTAGAGTGAACGCAGATCATAAAGACAGATACACACAAGCTCTTTCTCAGTCGCTGCCCTGGTGACTTTGCTAACATCCCATTGGCCAAAGCAGGTCTTGCATCAGAGTAGGCAGGAGCTAGAAGTTAGAGGGCAAAAAGTACATTTACAGAGAAGACAGTAAAAAGTTGGGTCATTTATATAATCCATTACTCTGAGTCTAACTAAAACGTCAGCCAGAAGTCTCAAGTACGGAGCAGTTAAAGATGGGGCTTTCTGGTTACAGGGTTGGGGGGCAGAAGCCCAGAGGCTGGTGTGGCTTCAGGGAACAGGAAATTGGACTCTCCCACCCCTTTCATTTTACAGATAGGAACCTGCGGCCTTGAGAAGGGACTTGCTCAAGTCAGGAATAGAGAGAAAACTCGTCTTCCTAACTCCCAGCCCAGCCCAGCAGCTCCTCCTGAGCTTAGTGGAGTTGCCCTGAGCCAGGATGATGCAACTTCACACATGCTCCTTCCTGCCTCTTTTTCTCTCAATCCTCCCGGAGCTGCAGTTCCAGCCACCAGACCGTCTGCCTGCACAGCAGCTCCAGCAGCGAGACACAGGTGACCACCCCGCCCAGGCCCCTCTTCAACCCGGAGTAATGGACTTGGATGTCCATCATCTATAGGTCACTTATGGTTTATTTATTTTAGCTTTTATACTAGCATTAAAGATTGAGATTTTTACAGAAGTAACATATGAATCTATCACCCTGTAAAAAAATTAAAATATTGCAGAGAAAGCTAACTTTGGCCTTGACCATCCTTGATCTCCACCTGCCCTCCCTAGAAATAACACTGCTATTGTCGGTTTGCTGTGTATCCCTCCAGACCCTTGTACGTACCTTTACATGCACAGACATGTGTAGACAACATTCAGGAAATATATTGGAAGGCTTGAGAATCTTAAAGTTTCTACGTAAATACCACTGCATGTATTGTTCCACAACTTTCCATTTTATTCACTGAAAGGGGATGTTAAGCCAATCTTACTCAACATTAAAGAAAAAAGCCAGGTGCAAAATATGTATACTATGTCACTTTTTGTGTAAAAAGAAGAAATATTAATTATGTACGTGTATTTGCATCTGTTTTAAAAACAATGAAAGGATAAACCAGAACCTAATCAAAATGGTTACCTACAGAGTGGGGGTAGGGAAAGAAGCTACATTTCCCTGAATATTTTTCTCTGGAAAAAGAAGCTTCTTTTCCAGTTTTGAATTTGTTAGTTAGTTTAAAAAAATTTATATAATTTAGGGCAATTTAATAAAAAAGAAATAAAAAAACAGAAACATTTGACACTAATGGTAAATCAAGTTGATGACATAACCACACAGAAAAAAATATTTTAAGCGATACGATCTTCTACGGTCTGTCCTCGATGGGCTATGGCCTGAGGACACAGAGAACCAGAGTAAATCTCTTGCGATGTGTTCTGGGGGCTTTTCCACAGTGTTTAATGTGCAGTTAACCCTGGAGCCACATGGGACTTAGCTGTGCAGGCCCACTTCTTTGTGGAGTTTTTCAATAAATGTTATAGTACTGTAAGTGTATTTTCTCTTATAGTTTTCTCAATAACATTTTCTTTTCTCCACGTTACTTTATTGTAAGAATACAGTATATAATACGTATAATTTACAAAATGAAATAATCTGCTTATGTTATTTGTGAGGTCAGTCAACAGTAGGCTATTCATAGCTAAGTTTTGGGGGAGCCAAAAGCTATACTTGGAGTCTTTACTGCTCAGGTGGTTGGTGCTCCAACCCCCACATTCTTCAAGGGACAGCTGTACATCTAGCTACTTTTGAAAACTGATCCATAATAGTCAACCATAGGATATAATATGCTTTCTTTAGTCTATTCATTATGTTGTTAACTAATATTTTAGTTTTAAAAATTATGTGCGCAACTTCTGGCCAAGATGGAGGTGTAGGTAGACACACTGTGCCTCCTTGCGTAACCAAAAGAAGGACAACAACAATTTAAAAACAAAAAACAACCAGAACTGACAGAAAATAAAACTGTATGGAAGTTCAACAACTAAGGACTTAAAGAAGACATGTTCATCCAGACTGGTAGGAGGGGTGGAGCTGGGCAGCTGGGCGGAGAGGGCGCACAGCAAGGCAGTGGCTGGTGGACCCAGCGAGGCTGCGGCTGATGGAGCAGGTGGTCCCACATTCGAGTACGGATAAAGGAACAACTGGGGAGCAAAACAGACCACACAACCCAGGGTTCCAGCTTGGGGAAATAAAACCTCAAACCACCAACTGAAAACACCTGTGGGGTTGAGGCAGCAGTGGGAATAACTCCCAGCCTCACAAGAGAGTTTGTTGGAGAGACCCACAGGGTCCTCGAACATACACAAGCCTACTCACCCGGGAACCAGCACAGAAGGGCCCAATTTGCTTGTGGGTAGTGGGGGAAGTGACTGAAAGCCAATAGAGAGTGGAGTAAGCACCATTGTTCCCTCTCAGACCCCTTCCCCACAGACAGCATCACAATGCAACGATGTGTGTTGCCCTGCCCTGGTGAACACCTAAGGCTCCGCCCCTTACTACGTACCAGGCGTGCTGAAAAAAATAATGACCAAATGAAAGAACAGATCAAAGCTCCAGAAAAAATACAACTAAGTCACAAAGAGATAGCCAACTATCAGATGCACAGTTCAAGACACTGGTAATTAGGATGCTCACAGAATTGGTTGGATTTGGTCACAAATTAGATGAAAAAATAAAGGCTACACTAAGTGAAATAAAGGAAAATGCCCAGGGAACCAACAGTGATGGGAAAGAAACTGGGACTCAAATCAATGATGTGGACCAGAAGGAAGAAAGAAACATCCAACCAGAAAAGAATGAAGAAACAAGAATTTTTAAAAAATGAGAGGCTTAGGAACCTCCAGGACAACTTTAAACATTCCAACATTTGAATTATAGGGGTACCAGAAGGAGAAGAGGAAGAGCAACACATTGAAAACTTATTTGAACAAATAATGAAGGAGAACTTCCCCAATTTGGCAAAGGAAATAGACTTCCAGGAAGTCCAGGAAGCCCAGAGAGTCCCAAAGAAGTTGGACCCAAGGAAGAACACACCAAGGCACATCATAATGACCTTCCCCAAGATTAAAAATAAGGAGAGAACCTTAGAAGCAGCAAGAGAAAAGGAGACAGTTACCTACAAAGGAGTTCCCATAAGACTGTCAGCTAATTTCTCAAAAGAGAACTTTCAGGCAAGAAGGGGCTGGAAAGAAGTATTCCAAGTCATGAAAGGCAAGGATCAACATCCAAGAATACTCTATCCAGCAAAAGTTTCATTTAGAATAGAAGGGCAGATAAAGTGCTTCCCAGTTAAGGTCAAGTTCAAAAAGTTCATCATCACCAAGGCCTTATTATATGAAATGTCAAAGGGATTTCTCTAAGAAAAAGAAGATAAAAAATATGAACAGTAAAATGACAGCAAACTCACAGTTGTCAACAACCACACCTAAAACAAAAGCAAAAGCAAACTAAGCAAACAACTAGAACAGGAACAGAACCACAGAAATGGAGATCACATGGAGGGTTATCAGTGGGGGAGTGGGAGGGGAAGAGAGGGGGAAAGGATACAGGGAATAAGTATTATAAATGGTAGGTACAAAATAGACAGAGGGAGGTTAAGAATAATATGGGAAATGGAGAAGCCAAAGAACTTATATGTATGACCCATGGACATGAACTGAAGGGGGGGAATGTGGGTGGGGTGGTTGTGGGGCAGAGGGGAATAAAGGGGGGGGAATGGGACAACTGTAATAGCATAATGAATAAAATATATTAAAAAATATGTGCATATAATTTTGTGTGAAAGGTATACTCCTCCCATTTAAATTCCTTAGTAATCTTTCCACAGTCAATTGCAATGCTTCTTTGTTTCCTTCTGGATTGTTCTATGCATTATAATGCATATAGGTCACTTTTCTATTCTTTACAAATGGTAGCATGTATTACACCTTCTTCTGCCTCACTCTTTTTACTGACTTTATAGTATTCCATTACATGCATGTTCCATATATATTTTTTATTCTCACTTGGGGATATGTTTATTGATTTTAGAGAGAAAGGAAGGGAGAGAGAGGAGAGGGGGAACAAGGGAGGGAGGGAGAGAGAGAAACATCAGTTGGTTGCCCTTGCACGCACCTGAACCAGGGATCACCCAGGGATTGAACCTGCAACCCAGGCATGTTCCCTGACCAGGGATGGAACCTGCAACCCTTTGGTATACAGGATGACACTAACTAACTGAACCATCCAGCCAGGGTGCATGTTCCGTATTTGAACCAATTCCCCGTTGATGAATATTTAGGTTACTGCTGGCAGCAGCACCATGGTGTCCATCCAGTCCATTTGTCTTTGTGCACCTTGTGTGCAGGTGTTTGGGTCTCTGGATGAAGTCAAGCAGGTGGAGGCAGAAGGTAGGCTGACGGAGAAACAGCCCAAGGTGCCCAGTGGGAACCTGGCGAAGGGCGCCTGTTCCTGGATTCTGGCCATCTTTCCTCCACAATTTCTCCTCTGGCCTCCTGGAGCACTCGAACTCCAGCCTGCGTATGGGCAGTCATGGGTGCCCAGCAGAATGCCTCCCTGGTGATTTGAGCCAGGCACAGCAGTGTGGATGACGGGCAGAGCAGGACATCCAGGAGAGCAGCGATGTGGCTCTGCGTGAGAAGCACCCCGACGGGCTGCTGGGGAAGCAGCGAGGAGGAGAAGCACAGTCAGCCAGGTGGATAGTGAGGACAACCTCTCAGGGGACTCTGAGTTGGAGAGTCCCTTCCCTGCCTTGGCTTCTCTGGCCCTGAGCACTTCTGCCAACAACGAGGAGTCCTCTGTTGTCTTCTGGTAGTGTCAACTACTCGGCACATCTCTAGAATTCTCCTTCACTCAGTTTTCTACAGCTGCAGTAGGGAGGGAGTGTACCACAAACCTCAGTTATCCAGATGAGCTCTAGTTCATTGCATTTCCCTACCATGGAGGGTTCACTGTGGAAACCCATTTGGGGGGAAAGGTGATCTAACGCTTGAAGAATACAGGCTTTGCAGTCAAACAGTGCTGGATTCAAAGTGACCAGCTTAGACAGGTCACTTTATCTTTCTGAGCCTCAGTTTCCCTCTCTATGTTCCTCAGTTGTTTTCAAGATTACTGAGTCAGGTCCTCTGTACTTAGCACATAGTGAGCACTCGATCAATAGCGGCCTTGATATAAGCACCTTGTGTAAAACTCAGGTCGAGTATCTTTTAAATATTAGAGTTTGCTTTCTTGCAAACAAAAAGTCAAGTCAGAAGAGGTCAACTGCAAGGGAGGTTTTCCAAGCTCTGTGTCTCCACTTCCCTTTGAATAACTTGTTATTTCTGTCACAGATATGCATGCCATAGTGGAAAGAGTCAAACACTCAGGCAAGGCTGGATATAAACCGTAGAAGTTGTCTGTCTCACCTGCCCCCAGGTAGCCCTCCCCAGAGTCAAGAGTAGCTACTTATTCCACCCAAATTATCTGCTGAGCAGGGACAGGTCAGTGTTAATCAAACCTACACATACTCAGTCCCTCTGCTTGCAGAATGTCAGAGCAGGAAACTCACACCCCACCTTGTTTTCTTAGCCTATTCTACAAATGGGAGAAACTGAGGCTCCTGATGGTGAAATGACAGAGTCCAGGTCTCCTAGCTCCTGGCCTGAGCTCTGACTGCTGCAGCAGGGCAGAAGCCCCGAGCACTGCTGGCCTGGGACTTTCCCAGAGGGTGGGAACATCACGAGCTCTGTGGCTGATTCTCTTGCCAGGCATGTGCATGTTGGTGTCTTGGCACAACTTGTCTATGATGGCGTCTTCTCCATCTGGGCAGCCGAACACGTGTTGTCTGCCCATTCCATGCAGTTCACCACGCGGGCTCTGGCGGAGGTCTACCGTGACATCATCCTGGAGAACAGCATGGGTTTCATAGGCATCACCAAATTCTTTAATGGTACCCACATGACCCGGGTCTCGCCAGAGGGGCGTGGGCTTCTAGAGGACCCTTCCTGGGGCCTCAGGAGGGATGGAGATTTACTGAGATTGACATACAGTGAAGGGGATGGAGAGAGTTTCTGCTCACTTTTTGTACTTTTGTCTTTTTTTAATGCTACTTTTTAAATTTATTGATTTTAGAGAGAGAGAGGAAGGAGGGAGAGACATCGATTTGTTGTTCCACTTATTTGTACATTCATTGGTTGATTCATGCATGTGCCCTGACTGGGGATTAAACCTGTAACCTTGTCATATCAGGATGACCCTCTAACCAATTGAACTACCCAGACAGGGCTTATATCTATTTCTAAATGGCTGAGTTGATTTCTTGTAATGCCAAAGACATATTTTTCTCAGGTATCTGGCAGAAGGTGCACAGGTGTTGAAATCAAGCCCAGGGCAAACCCTGGCTCTGCCACTAACCAACTGCACCCATGGACAAGTCACTTCCCCTCTCTCTAAACATCTGCTTTCTCATCTGTGAAATGGGGTAATAGTCTCTGCTTTAGAGGATTGAAGTGTGTAGGAAAAGGAGGCAGGAAGGCAGTTGGAGTAGCATGAAAAAGGCATGGCCTCAGAAATCAGATAAGATCTGGATTCTGATCCCAGTTCTGTCACTCAGTGGTTGGGGGACCTTAGGCAAGTGACTTCATGTTTCTGGGCTTCAGATTCTCGGGGGATAAAATGGTGCTAACACCTCAGTCACAGAGATGCCAGGAGACTTATATGAATAAAGCCCATCACGTGATGCCTGGCTCTTATGAGGGACCTCATAGCTGAAAGCTATTGTCATTATCATATTGTTTTTTTAAACTTAAGACAGTTTTGAAGAAAAAAAAAAGAAGAAAAGAGCCATCTGTAACCTTTCCCTGGAAACGTTATTATTTTTAAAATAGCTTTTTCATTTACAAATAATTATAGATGTTTAGAAAAGTTGCAAGGATAATACAAAGTGTTCCTGATACTCTTCACCCAGCTGCCCCAATGTTAATATGGTAGCTGATCCCAGTACACTCTTTGTAACTAAGAAACTAACATTGATACTTTACTAGTAACTAAACTACAATTTGACTTCACCTAGTTTTTACTCCACATCCTTTTTCTGCTCCAGGGTCCAAGCCAGGAAAACACATTCCATTTAGTGGGTTCATTAAACATTTTTGTTTCCATTTAGACTTTTCCACTCATGTATATTTTTTATGTTATCACCATTACAGAATCCAGTTGTATCTAGTTTTTCTTTCACTTAATAGTTTTAAAACTGTCTTCTATACAATCAGTTTTCAAGATTGTAGAATATACCTCAAGTCGCTGTCTGAAGTTTACTGAACCATCCCCTGCTACTGGGCATCTAGGGTGTCTCTGGCTTGAGGGTGTGGTTAAGAACCCAACGCAATTCCTGTCAGCGTTGCGGTTCTCAAACTCAGTTCTCGGCACCTCAGGCCAAAAGTGCCACTTAACAAATAATTAGCTTCAAACCATTAATAAGTACTTATTCTCCAACAACTTAGCAGCCATTTGAAAAAAATAATATGCATCAGTCACAAGAAAATTAAATTTTTATTTCATTCTTAAGTAAGTACACTTACTAACAGGATGTGTGCAAAGCACTTGTTGGGCTTTACGTAGCTTCTCAAAGGTTGGAGTCAGGTTGGACGCCACCACCTTCACTTCCTGTGCCATAGGATTTTCACGTGATACTTGCTTTTTGTTACAGCAGCTGCTTGCTGAAAATCTAGCTGCGCAAAGTTATAAAGTCATTGATAAGAAGGTAGTATCGTTTGTGAACTCACTCACGCTAGTGTTCAACAGATGTAGAGTACTGCTGTGTTTCCCTCGAACTTTTTCCGAGTTCACGGTGGCGCTCTGAGATACCTAGGCACCAGTTTGGGAACCATGGTCTTATTGCCTTTCTCCTCTGCTAAATGATTTCTTTATGATTTTTGCCTACGTTTTTATGATTATTCTCCTTTAAAGATCTGATCATTTTGTGTGGCTCTTGATAAAATTACTATTTTTCCTTTCAGTCCTTTCCTCCCCTTCTGTTGCTTCTTGCCGTTCATTCTTTCAAGCTTCTCCTATGTGCCTGGCATTGCTTCCCTGAAAAGTTCCCAGTCATTGTGTTTGTGGGAGGCGGACGGGAAGACCTAACGTTTTTAAGCGCGCACTGAACCACCACCGCCTCGTTAGATCTCACGGTAACCTTGTGAGGGACGCACTCTTACAATCCGCATTTTACAGATCAAGAAGCTGAGCTCCAGAGGTGCCAGCCTTCCCCAAGGTCTCTGCTTCCAGAGCTGCTCTGGGGGTGATGTCTGAGGACAACGATGGGGACGCCCGAGTAACCCCTCGGGGGCTGGAAGTGTGTCTGAGGATGGACGCGGAAGGAGGCTCTTGAGATACTGGCCTCTGCAATTGCAGAAATGGCTGAGCGGCGCAATACCAAGCAGGCCCTGAAGCTGGCCGGGCGCCCTGTACTCGGCGACGGCTCTGACTGAGAACAGGTGAGGGCCGCCTCACCCGGGCAGTGTCACCTGAGCTGCCACCTGTCTGTCCTGACCACTTTTCCTCCTGGCCACCCTGGGAGCGAGGTCCTGGTGTCTGTTCGTGAGCGTGGACTTCTGTGCAAAGAGAAACCGCCCCGCCTTTGGTGGCCAGGCAGCTGGGGGGCAGGTGCTGCCCTTGAGTTCAGCCTCACATTTTCCCGTTCGACCAAAGCTTGCCCGTCCGTGTCCGGGACGCCTGCCTTGCCAGAGTTGTTAGTGGAGAGAAAGAACACCTCTGTTTGAGGTTTCCAGAATGGTGTCCTCTCTCTTCTTCTCTCTCCCTTCTCTCCAAACTCTCTTCTTAGAGGAGACCTGGGGGGGAATTTTTGTAAAGTGGTATAGGAGAGGTCTGTGGGGCTCCCCTTATATTCTGAAAAGGGCCTTTGGAGACATCTCAGAGCACGGCTGGAAGACCGGCTTGGAGGTGGGTTTCCACGCCTTGGCACTACTGGCGTTTGGACTGCGTCATTCTTTTTGGGGGGTGGGGTGGGGTTCCCGTGTATTGTAGGATGTCGAGCAGCATCTCCGACTTCTACCTGCTAGATGCCAGCAGCACCCTTCTCCCCGCCCCAGTTGTAACAACCCAGAATGTTCCTAGATGTCGCCATATGTCCCCATTTGAGATCCACTGGCTTACAGACAGGCTACCAGTGCCTCTCCCAACCTGTCCCTTGTCCACCTAAGCCGCCCGAGTCCTGAGGCTCCCTCTCATTTAGAAAAGGCGCATGAGAGTCTTTCACACATCTTCCCTTGCACTTTCGGATTACGTTTGCTGTATTCTCTCCTTTTTCTTCTTCACTTTTCCCTAGAAGAGACTTCTTTCCTTTTTTTCAAGAAAGGCGTCTTCCTGCAGGGCTGTGGAATCCGATAAGCGTCTGCAGGTGTGAGACAGTATGAGGCTCTTCTGGATCTGGCCTAGGGACCCCGGGGTAAAGCAGAGTCTACGTACCCATCCTCTCTCCCTAGGGCAGACCTTGCCTCCCTTCCACACATTGGTCTGGTGCCCTAGAAGCTCAGAGTGCATGTGTTGATAAAACCATGTGGTCAGGAAGGCCAGCTTTTCGCCAACTGCCCTTGCTCACTCAGGATGAAGGAAGAAGAGGAAGACACAGGTTGGCCAGGGTAGGGTGTGTGTGTGTGTGTGTGTGTGTGTGTGTGTCTTTTCCTTGGGTAACATCTGCTGGTGAACTGGCAGGTCTGATGATGGTCCCCTTCATGTCTCCACACAAAGGGTCGCCAATCCACAAACAGCCTACGTTAGGAGTTCCCCTGCCCACCTGTCCTTTAGGAAAGCAGTCCTGCCAACTCTATTCTGACCTGGGAGAAAGAGTCAGGGAGGACTGCTCTCCCCAAGAACGGCAGGTAGGATTTTGTAGATGGGAGGAGACATGTAAAACACATGGGAGCATTCACAGAAGGGGTGCATTTGTCCTCCTGCCCTGAGCAAACCAGGACAGGGGACCTCCCTGCCCTGCATGCTCTCTCCTTGGCCACAGCACCTTCAGCTGCTTCCGAATCCCTAGCTTCTCCTAAGTGGGCCTCTTGGGCGGGATGAACGAAGTCCAGGTGGCCCTTGCTTCTGAGGCGCGTACATCTCTTCACCCTGCTTCCCCAACTTCCCAAGGTGGAAAAAAAGGCCAAAGCCCCTCCAGCCCCCTGAGGAAAGTGTATTTTGCCACATTGCTGTTCATTACCAGAATGTTACGTTCACATGACTCGGCTCCTAGACCTTCACACAGTGCAGCACAAGGTTTGTCCTCTGCCTTCTCTCGTGCTTTCCAGGGACACGTCTGTGGCTATGGTTGGGAATAACTCCTATTTGTTCAGGTTGCTGTGTTTACTCGGGTCTCTGTATGTTGTGTGTGTCCCATGTCCAGGGGCTGAATTCACGGGAGCCATTCTATCTATGTCATACCCTCCTTTTCTTAATGTTGCTATCATATCTTGTAACTGTTTACTGAAGAGTTGTGTCTATATGTAGAGAAATATATATAAACAGAGAAATGTGTGAGTTTGGAGGAATATATATTTTTTAATTTGAAAGAAAGAAATGTCTGTTTCTAAAGACTCTGTCCTTCCACTCCCGCCCCAGTGATTCACACCCAGTTGGGGAGATTCTCGCAATAGCTGCCTGGTCTTTCCCCAGAAAGTTCAATGCAGGCAAATCACTTCTCATTCCTTGTGTCAGTTAGCTCTTCCAATGAGTAATGCCGCATGACAAACCATCCCAAATCTAGTAGCTTAAAATAGACATTGATTTAGCTTGTGATTTTGTGTGTCAGCATTATGGGCTGTGTTGAGCCGGGAGGTGGCTCTGGTCTCGGCTGGACTGCTTCATGTCTCTGTGACCAGCTGGCTAGTGGGGCAACTTGGCTTCTAGCACTTGGCTGGCTGTTGGCGAGAGCAGGGGGCAGGACTGAGCCGTGTGTCTCCTGTCCTCCAGCAGGCTGGCTCAGGCTTGTTCCTGTGGTCGTGATGGCAGTTTCTGAGAGCGCAAGAGTGTGCAAGGTCTCGAGACCTAGGTTTGGAGTTGGTATGAAGTCATTTCTACCATAGTCTCTTGATCAGGATAAGTCACATGGCTGAGCTCAGATGCAGAGAAAGCGGAAGTAGACACCGCCGCTTAATGGGAGGCTTTGAGAAGTGACATTGTAAAGGCGTGTGGATACAGGCAGGGAAATCATGGAGTCCATTTGGCAAACATTGTACCATGTAACCCAAGGTCCATGCACAAGAGGAGTCCCCAGATGGGGATGATTTTCTGGTTGTGACCTCAGTTTCCCTGAGTTCCCATCATAACAACTGGATGACATAGGCAATATTTTACCTCCTCCCCCCCTTTTGTAGAAGAATACACTGAGGTCCAGAGAGGTGAAGTGTTTTGCCTGCTGTCACACAGCAAGGAAGCAGCAGAGGTAGGATTTGAACCTGGATATATGGTGATTTCATACAGATGTAATATGGACTCCTTTAATTCCTCTGAGAAAATTGTATTTGCTTTCTTGCATAAGGACGATTTTCTCAGTGTTGCGAGAGAAGAGGGTGGTCATCCCCTGGACTTTGGTCACACAGAGCTACCAGATCATGGGCAGGAGGTTGGCCAGGACTGCGTTGAGGATGGCGGTCACATAGCCCCAGCCCTGCTGGCTCTTTTTACTACAGTACACAGAGGAGACTCCACAGGCTTCCCTTGTGAATGGGAGGCCAGGCTGAAGGGGACAACCAGCAGGCCTACGACAGTGGTGGTGGCTGGAGACAGCAGGAAGGAAAATCGGTGTGTTGGTCAGGGCGCTCTCTGGGCTCACTCATCCATCCTCCTGTCTACCCACCCATCTATTCACTCACCCACTTACTCACTTACTTATCAGTTCATCTAACCTTTAAAAAAGTTTTTATTAAAGTATAGTTAGCATGCAGTATTATATTAATTTCTGCCATACAACTTTATTGTGTTTTCAGATTGAACTTGCCCATTGGTTTTGCTTGGATTTTACATGCAGAATTTCCTAGGATTACTTCAGTGTGGGGTAAGAGAGTTTACTAAAGTTGTCTTTTGTCATTTTCCATTTTTGCTGCCTCAAGGTGAAGATGTGGAGAAAGTTTTGGATGACTGGAAGGAATATAAAAGAGGTATCAATAAATGGTGCAATCATTCTTGATAAGACACTTGAAAACGTGCTACTGGCTCAAGGGTACCTGGCAAAACCAGGCTGGGCATTTAAAAAAGGAACAGCAAATGAAGAAGCAGCATCCTCATGATTTCACTGCCATAATAGTCTTTTAAGAAACTGGAGTTGATAGCAAATATTATATTTGTAACAATGATTACATTGAACTTCAAATAAGTGACCAGCTTGCTCATTTGTACATGATTCCAGGAATTCCAAAGGACACAAAATTTAACCTGAAAACCAGAGGTGAGATTCCGAACTCTATGTGGTTTTCCACATAGAAATTGCCATATCATAGAAATGAAATGACTCCAAAATGCAACTTATTTGGCTCCTTTTATGACTATTCCTTTTATCAGCCCATTAGAGGACTGGCTTTCTCAAAGATTTGGAGATTCCTCAGGCTGTGACAATGGATTTTCTTCAGCTAGTAGTGTTACTGAGTCAAAGTGGGGTTCAGCTGCCTGCCACCACCCATGGGCAAATTCCAGAGGCAGAGGTTTGGTGAAAAAGGAAAGGGGTCTTTTATTCAAAAGCTGCACTACTTGGGAGGACGGCAGGCTCCTGCCTCAAAGCCCATCCCTCCAGAAAACCCGGAGGAAAACCCTGCCACTGTGCCGGACCAGTCCCAGGTTGCCACCAGAGCTCCTTCTCCCATCCAAAATACCGTCTTTGGGGAATTGCAGGTGACCCTGAGTCATCCTCTACGCAGCTCAGCTCCTCTCACAGCCACCATCAGGCCTCAAGCTCCATCCTTTCCATTGTCACCATTGGCCACGTGACTTCCAGGGCCAGCTGGTTCTGCAAGCTCACAGCCCACATGTCTGCTTGATGGACCCAAGAGAAAGCCTGCCTCTCCCTTCTCTCAGTTTGCATCAGTTAGCACTGTGGGCTATGGAAGGTGCTCCAACATCTGTGCACTTTGGCAGCATGCAGCCCACCCCCAACCAATCCGGTCTTTTCCCAGTCTAGACTGGCAGGTTTCCACTTGTTAGAAGGGTGTAGGGGGACTTTTCCCTTAGCCAATCACCCTCCTTAGCCTTGCGCATGCTCAGCGCAACTTCCTCTTGCTGGGTTCTGCCTGGGGTTGGGAGAGTCTGTCCGTCTGCCCTCCCAGGTTACCCAGGCAACATGGCACTTCCCTTGCCACCCCTCCCATCCCCTCCCATTTGTGCCCTGGCCAGGCCACCACAGTGGCCAGGTTACCAATTTCAGTATCATGCAAGCTAAACTCACTGTGGAAAGATGGAGTCAATCCACATTCCAGCACAGTCAGCAGTTTTTTTCTTAAAGGTTCTTTTGGTGACCAGTGGGGAAAGCACAGGCAACCACCGCAGCAAAATCCATATGATAATTATTCTGAAATGTCTGACTTTTTAAAAGCAAAGAATCAGATTATGAGGGGAAATGCCAGCAAACAGTATCAAGACTCACCTAATCAAAAGAAAAGAACAAATGGGGTCCACAGTCAGCCAAACAGTCTCTTGATAAAGCAAACAAAAAACTTTGTCTATGGAAACTTCAGGATAATTTTGAAACACATGCCTATGATTTCCCTACCTCTGGTGAAGACCAGTTGCTTGAACATGCTGAGGGACAGTCTGTGGCTTGTAATGAACGTGGCAAGTTCCCATTTTCATCCAGAGCCTTTTTGAGTTTCAGGTTTGACCAGAATGCTGTAATGAAAATCTTGGACCTCTAACAGTGGCAGATGTTTTGTGGAAGTCCCAGGATCAGATACCTGTTGCATCTGAGTGGGTGTCTCTCTCTGAGCCTTGCCCTTCTCCGGTATTTTGAAGAAATGTAAGGAGGCGGTGTCTCTGCAGGATTGTTCTCTGTGCCAGAGAGAGAGTAGAAAGGAATATGAGTTTGAACTGTGTTGGGATCCTGGCATCAACAAAACCATAGCATTGCGCATCTGCAACAGCCCTGTCGCCAATAAGCTCCCCGTTGCCCATAAAAGGCATATAGCCCCTAGAGCAAGAGGACCAATCAGTAAGACCCACGACTCCACCGAGCTTCTCCAGCAACGCCCCTCAGCCAACCAGTAAATATACCCGCGATCTTCAAATAAAATTTGCAGCTTGATCAGAATCTTGTCTTGCTGCCATTCTTCGCGCCTCCTGTCCCTCTCATTCCTTCACTAACAGGTCTACCCCAGTTGACTGCCCTGCTGGTCGGGGCAAGTGGCGCCCAACGTGGGGGCAGCCCCTGTTAGCTGATCGAGCGTCGTCCCTCCGTCACCCGGAGCATTCTTCAAACCGTCACCGGACTGCCCACCCATGTGTCGTTGCATTGTGCAGCCTTGTGGACCCCTCTACCAGGACGACGGATTAAGGTAAGCCCACTATGGGACAGGCACTCTCTCAGCATGAACTTTTCATAGTTCAGTTAAAGCAGTCTCTCAAGGCGCGTGGAACTCGGGCTAAGAAAAAGGATTTGCTTTCATTTTTCAATTTTGTCTTTAAACTTTGTCCTTGGTTCCTGCAAGAGGGCGCCATTGACTTGCAGTGCTGGGAACAAGTAGGAGATTGTATGAATGATTATTACAAAGTTTTTGGTCCTGAAACCATTCCCATCACTGCCTTTAGTTATTATAACCTCATAAAAGAGATCTTAACCACTCATAAAGACTCCCCTGATGGAATTTCTCTGTGCAAGGAAGGAGAGGAGGCGCTAAAAAACCACTTGCAGCCCCCCACCCATAAGCCCCCAGATTCGGGAATCTTGCAAACTGATGTTGGCGGTAATTCTAGTTCTGCCCCGCCTCAACACTATCCATCCCTCCAGTTTGACCCCCCTCCCGACCAGTTGGACCCTGCAGACCAAGCAGACTTACAATCGGCCGCTGCTCAATACAACAACTCAGGTTGGCCTCTCCTTAATACTTCTAACACTCAATTGCCTCCTTTTCATCCACCCACCTATGCCCCTATCGCTCCCCTTCCCCCTACAAACACCTCCACAAACACCCCCTTTCTAGGGCCCGTCCTAAGACCTACTGCCATTAAGCCCGGCGGGTGTCCTGTCCCACACGCGGTTGTTCCCTCTAATCTTGGCTCCCATGATATCGCCTCCCTACGCTCCCTTCTTGCAGAGAAGCGTGAGGCTTTGCAAATTTTAAAAGACCTCCAACAAGTCTCCCAGGACCTTCTCTCCCTAACGCTCGAACAAACGCCCCGACAAGCCTTAGCATTTCCAGTTACACGTAGTCAAGTCACTTCCTCACAACCAACCCCTTCCCGATCCAGTGAGTCACAATCCAATAATGCCGTAGCTACCCCACTTCCGGATTCTGATAGCGACGATAGTGCCGCAGAATCCAACGATTCAGCATCTGAAGATG